>DVZL01004074.1:0-13286 GCA_018236625.1 Lasaia peninsularis | reverse complement strand
CATTAATAGATAAATTTTCGTTTACGTATATTGGTATAACGTCCCAGGAGTAAATTCATTGTTCCAACATGAGTTCTATCCCCTGCCTAGTTTCCAACTAGATAATAATTGCACAGATAGGCTGAATTGTTGGACAAACTGTAACTTCGTCAAAGGGATTGTGCTAATTTGGTTTCGATGTTCGTCGACCACAAGAGGACCGTATTGTACGTATGACATGCGATTGTGAAACTGATTCGTGCTTTGTGTACTCTGGCGGCCATTTGTAATAGTTGAATTAAGGTATGCTAAGGTAATACTATTTTTTAGCAAATAAAGGTGCACTAATTTAGTAATATTTTTTACTTAAGGTTAAAGATAAAAGAAAAAGATTTCTGGTGATAATAAATGAACGTCATTTTTCGCTCTGCCAACCTGAAACTAGAAACTTGAACGTTTTGCATACGTTTGAGATTACTGAAAACCCTAGTCTTCGGAAAAAGACATTTAGTAAGGAATAGGTAAGCCAGTACTAATTACGCTAATGAGCAACCCTTCCTGGTACAATATCATTATCAGTTCCTGCTGCCATAGCACCAGTGCTTGACATAGTCGTAATCCGGTGAGTAGAGGATAGGGTGACTAATAGTAGCAACATCGGTTTCTCACTACCAGACTAAAAATATTCATGCGTGAATAATGACGTTAGCACTGACGCAACAGCACTGTACTGTCTCCAAATCAATTCGCATTAAGTCAAAATCGAGTCAGCACTGACTTGCCTCAAATTTGCAGTTAGTAACTGACCCTGTGTAAATCAGCCTTTATATAAAGCGGCTGGCCTATTTTCATTGGAGTCAGTCGGTTAAAATAAATTCATATATTATGTGTATTTCTGCAAGTAATTTACCGCAATACCCAAAACGTATTTAATGCTCAGTGAACATAACAAAATGTTATATTGTTCTAGTTCCAGTAATATCCAATTTGAAATGGTCAGCAATTCTACATAATTACTCACTCTAATAAACCCAGGGATCATAAACTTTGCACATTAACTATTACCACGATTTGATTAAACAACATGTCACGTACGCATATTAGCTTTATGTTTTAGTGCCAATAACGTTTTAGGTTTGGTTTCATTTTTAATTAATGCAAAATATAACGTTTAAGTCATTTTTAATTAAATTTTAATAAACACTTGCACTATTTCACTTTTTTTTAATTCGATCCCACTCAATTCGAAACCCTTCATATTTTTAACAAAGGCAGGAAACTTAATTCCTTAGAAGCGCTTGAAATTAATAGGCTAAAAAGTAACCCAGATTTGTTAAATGATAAATTAGATTTAAATAAGTCTCCCCCTATTAATATTTTTTCAACATAATTTATGTTATAATTCTAATAATTCATTATAATAATGTTTATATCAATATTGACATTCTAGTTTATATACATATTTCACGTTTTGACATTTTTATTTGTTTAATTTTATTTGACATTTTATTATTTGTGAATTCGTCTGACATAATTTTCATCAATTTTATATTTTATACTGTAATATGATATTACTTTTTATACCCATATTTAAATTTCTCCAGATATGGGAAAACTCCCGATTTTTGTAGTGACAACACCTGGTTTGTTTACCTTCAATAATTTTTCAAAAGTACCGTCCTTATTGTAAAAAACTGTAGTTTATTTAAAACATCAAATTATTAGAATTTAATAACATAGCCCTGAAGATGCTGTAATAAAGCGAAACCGGTCGGCTATTATATAAAAATAAGTAAATAAGTAAATTTAGTGAAATAGTGCTAGTGCTTATTAAAATTTAATTACTACATAAAATAAAAAATTGTACAGTGTAAACATACGTAAACATTTAGTAAAAAACGGTAATAATAATATACTAACTTATAATAATATAATAATACAATTTAATAATATACTCCAATATTATTTATTAATATAGATAATTCGCATAATATTAAACTCAGCAGTTACGGGTTAGTCCATTAATATATATTTTTTACTTTAAATATTGACATCATATTGCGAGGTTTGAATGGCTCGATGTAGCTTGTGGCTGAACAAACAAACGTATTCATGATCTTTTGGCATGTGTCTCTGTAACACGAGACTAGGGCGAGCTGGGGCGACCGCTGTTTGTTCTGAAATCCAATATGGCGCATTAAGATGACTTTTTTCCATTATCTCCGCTTTGATGATTCTAGGATGCATATGTTCGCTTTATAGGAACATTCTGTAATTATATTAGACTAGTTATTCTTCGCAGTCTTTACATGAAAAATTGTACGGACAAACAACCACCAAAAATTTTAATGATATTGTATGAAACTAAGGCTTTTATGTTACGTCTCCTAAGTAAGGTAACCGTTTTTTTTTCAACTACCAACCCTGGATATGACAGTGACAAGTAATTACGTTGCTCATCGTTGTCACTTTTTGTCTGTATTAATATTATAAAGTGGAATGTAAAGAGGAAAGATTTGATTGTTTGTTGTATTGAATAGTCTTCAAAACTATTTGACAGATTTGAAAAATTCTTTTACCATTGGAAGCCGATATTGCCCTATATAAAAATATTAGGCTAATTTTTACGGCGGCATTCTTACGGGAAAACGGGTAATAGGACAAAGGGTAGTAAGGATTATCTTTCCGTACTTATCTATTTCACCTAACTTCTGAATGACTAAACCAATTGGGTTGAAATTTTATATGGATTATTCGATGGTTTCCTGTATGATCTAAAACTATAATTGGACCCGGTAGGTGACGCTACTCTCATTATGTCAACTATGAATTATTATTCTTTTTATTTTTGTTTCATTTACGAGCACTTGTGACTGCGCTTTACATAAATTATATTCAATTTTCCAATATCTTGTTAGATTTATGTTTATAGCACCTTTGCACAATATTTCGTTGACTTTTGTTCCACACCATAAGGTTGCCTGGAAGAGATCGCTGAGTTGGCGATAAGGCCGCCTTTGTGTATTTTATTTTAGTCTTTAAGTTTTATTTTGTATGTTTGTCTCTTTTGTATTTTTTGGTGCACAATAAAGAGTTATTCTATTCTATAAAGTAACCGTGCGAAGCCGGGTCAGGCAGCAAGTCTACTTATATTTCAAAAGGATAATACTCATATTCGGATATAGGTGGCGCTGTACAATTGAATAATATGGAGTGGCACATAACAGCTAGTCTCAAATAACGTTTTATCAGATTTCTATAATCTACTTATAATAACAGTCGGAAATGACTTTCGGAAAACTTGAGAATGAATGCCGAAGGTCGGTCTAAAGTTTATGTTCCAGTAAATATAAAGAGCAGGTAATTTCCTTTTAATTTACATTATAATGAATGACTAGATTTTTTTTGTTATTTTACTACCATTTCCCTTTGTTCTCGAAGGTTGCAGTGTGATATTATTGATATTAATCACTACATAGTACAAAACAAAGTTGCTTTCTTTGTCCCTATATCCGGACACTTTCGCTTCGCCCGGGTATACTATACGTGTTATATACATAAAAACCTTCCTCTTGAATCACTCTTATGTATTTAAGAAAACCGCAACAAAATCCATTACGTAGTTTTAAATAATTATGCATACATAGGACATAAGGACAGAGAAAGTGACTTTGTTTCATATGTACTATGTAGTCATGTCAATTTTGTGTGTGCTCTTAGGGAGAATGATAGCATCTTAAAGGAACCTGGATTCGTGTATTTGACCCAAGCTAAGTCTGGTTTCACTTTCGGGTTTCGGAGGTTATCTAGTAATCGCTCTGTTTAAAATCAGGCACCCTTTTTCAATCCCTAAAATATTGATTGTGACGCCGTATTCTATCAATAAACATATACACTAAAGGAAACTATGATTCGTGTTCTCGATATCGATGTAACCTAGGATTTTGCCTTATTTCCGTTCTTGGTGATAGAGCTCCGATGGCAAGTAAAAACATATCATGATTATATCTAAAGGGTACAACACTAAGATGAGAAAGATATGCAGCGTATTTTAAACCTTACACTAGAATACAGCAGTACGAAGCCCCGACCAGAGTATGCAAGGAGTATGTAGGTAAGGCGGCTGGTGGCAAGTGAAACTTAACATGATGCTATTTATCTCTGTCGTCAAAACTCGTAAAATTTGAAATATTTCTGTTGTAAATCCCTACCAGGACGACAAACCTCCATTACCGGGTTCTTTTTCACACACTGGCATTTTAATATCATGTATGAGATAGGGCTGTCCAAAACAAAAAGAAGACAAGAAAAATTGGTAAAAAGTGAAAGATGCGAAAAATAAAGTTGATTTGAAGTTTCTGTATAGAATAGGCAACCTGCCAGTTTATTTATCGGATTATATTATTTATCGGATTTGAAATATATATTTTTTATTTTCTTGAGCTATATTTTATTTTTGAAGTGACAAGCCCGTATTGATACTACTGTCTGACTCATTCCTAATGTCATAGTATTACTCTCTCTTACTCTTTACTGCAGGTTTGTTTTTGAGAGCTTTAACATTCTAGATGCATGCTAGAATTATCATTTGCTTTTGTTTGCCTTTAGTGCTGTAGGAAATGAAATGAATATTTAAACTATTTGCTTAAGAAATGAAATAATAAATAGTTAATTCTCTTTTTTCGTAAATGGGATAAATATATTTTAAACTAGCCTTCTGCCCGCAGCTATGTTATAACGTATTACATATAGCTTTCAAAGACCAGATTTTTTCCGACTTATTTTACTTATTGCGTAAAAGATATTCTCTTTTTAAAGTTAGTTGGTTTCAAAATAATCTATGTATTATTCTCATATATATTCTATCTTACTGTAAAGTTTCATCCAGATCCGTCTAGTAGTTTCTTCATAAAAGATTAACAAACATCCATACATACATCCATCTATACTTACAAATTTTCGCATTTATGATAATGATAGGATGAGGCCCGTCTTACGATTTGTGGTGCAATCGTTCTAAATATGGGCGTGCAATACATAATACTTTCGCATCTGAAACCATAGAAATACACATACAAAATTTAGTTGACGTGAGTAAGCAAGCCTATATTCATCACGGATAATGTTGGCTTCTAATAGTAAAATAATTTTTCAAATCGATCCAACCGTATCGGAGCCTCTACAGTTCAAACAAACAATCAAATCTTTTCTCCTTATAATAGTGGTGTAGATTGTTTACCAAGACAAATAAGTGTATTCTTATTATATTTTTTCCAGCTGGCACAGCCCTGTAATAAAGAAAAGTGTAGGTATGTAAAAAATAAGTGGGTCATGTGTTGCAACTTGTATCATTTATCACAAGTACAATGGATGTCAACTTGCCGACGCGACGCTCAAAGGGCCGAATTTCCTGTATAATGGGAAAATAAATCGAAAATCTTTCCCTGTTAAAGTACAACTGACATTTTAATTGGAAAATAACTTTTCGTATTTATTTTGTTTGTAACGTTTACAAAAGCCTACTTGCACTTGTGATGAATACGTATGTAAAACTTGACGAAACTTGATAATATTTCAACAAAACTGGAAAACAGATCTACTCCTGAAACCCGTCACAAACTACAACAAGGCGCACTTCTTGTAAGTATTGCTTAGAAACAGAAACAACCTCAGGAGATCGATTCTAACGCGCAGGTACCCAAAGGTCGGTATTATAGAACATCACTATAGTGTTAAAAATAAAAAGAAGATAAAAATACAAAATGCACAAAACGTGATATTTCTTCCAAATGAACATCAAAATATGAAACTTTAATTGAATAACGAAAGGTATCGTGTATCTGGAACAATAATTAAACAAATAAAATAAATAAATAACAAAAAAAAACTGATTGATAAATAATATTCTTTCAACCGCTTTCCGATAATAGAAAGGATGGAGGACTGACCGATGCATTTATTTGGGTTGTTCCGTAATCACCCTATGACGTCTCATTCCATTTCTTCACTCATTTTAAACTTGTATTCATAGTTCAACCTATAAAATAATTTTAGTGTATATTTTTTATTTATTTAATGTACATATAGTATTTTGTTTTTTATTTAATAAGACAGCGAACAAGTACACTGGTCTCCTGATAGAAGAGACAACTGTAAGCTATGGATACCATATTAGATGTTATAGGACTTTTTGTGTTTTTATGTGTTAAGAGTGTGTCATATTTAATTAATATTTAATAATAGAGTAACAATCAATTCAAAACTTACAGACCTCCTTATTTGAAGTCATCAAACAAAATTAAAAAATAACTGTTTCAAAGATTTATTTTTGAATAAGAGATGTTGCAAATAATAATAAAATCTTCGAAAAACGTTCAAATCCCCATCTCTAGATCCATATTGATAAAGCAGTTTTCGATTATTGCGACAGTAAAACAGACATTAACTGTATATTCTAACCACTTAGGCTGAAAGTAATACTTATCTGTAGATTACACTTCAAACGACCTCCACTGGAAAGGCAGCATTGCTAATTTTTTCTAAACTGGACAACGTGAAAAGAAACCAGCCTTCTGAGAGTGAGATAACAGGTCCTATGAGACATCTCCAGATAGTACCTTTAACTTCATTATTCTAACCCTCAGGAATTAATTATTTCGTTTCAACCACATGATTTGCAGAAAAAAAAAACTTTTACTTATTTTTACACAGTAAATGTAATTTGGCAGCGTATTAAAATATAAACAAAACCATACCAAAATAAACTAGGGAAGCGACGCTAAGTATCGATTCCCCTAAAAGCATATAAAAATAAATTAGCAATATGCGCCAATAAAATCCGGGGTGGCCAGCGCTCAGACAATTACCGTCCGGCTCCAAAATTTCCCAATATGAACCCCGTAATTGATATTTACGCCACATTAACCCCCCAATGTCTGTATTGAGTTTATTTTATATCTTAATTTGAAACTATTACATAATTATTGGTTTATATATTCATTTAGGTCCAATACTTTTTGGGAATAAAAAGTAACATGGTGTATTACCAAAGTTAGATGTAGACTAGGTATTGATTCAAATAACAAAAATGTTACAAAAAGTCAACGTGATGATTTTTATTAATATAATTTGAAATATAAAATCACACTTTGTAGCACGAGGGTCCGGTTTGTAGTTCGATTTTCGGGTATGCAACGTGTTTAATGAGCTTTTAAGTTCACCTGAAAAACATAACGTTGCCTAAAATCGACCTGTCGTATCATGGGATCTAATCATCAGATAATCGTGGGTGCAAAAATATTATGTATCTGTGACCACAACTTCGGGAATATGGGCGTGACGAAATATATTTAAAAAAAGTACTTAATATGGAATATTACCAAAATTCTTACAAAAATTCAGAAGATATTAAAAAGAAAAATTACACAAAAAAGCCTACATGATATACTTTCAAACACTTTTATTGTTGTAGAATGCAAAATGTATGTATTAAAAAAGTAAAAAAAAGACAAGAACTGTAATTAACGACGAAGTAAAAACGACGTAAACAAGAACCGCTGGTGAAGTCTATGTGAAACAAAATATCTTTTATTCTATTCTTTTCTTGTGATATAAGACATTTTTGTAAATATTTACAATTTAAAAATCCTAAAAAGAAGTTCTTTCAGAACAAAACAATTTTTCAAGCCAGTCTTAGATATCACATCTAAGACTGGCTTGAAAAATCTCGCTATTACATATTCCAATTCTAAGTCAGCCTGTTTATGAGACAAATTTGCGGTGTTTTAACATTCCATTTGCTATAGTTTAAGACAGTTAGGCATTATTCAAGGTAACGGCGGTAATTTAACACAGCCAACCGCTCATTTGTATTGGTTAACTTAAGTTAGGGACGGGCAATAAAACTACATGTGATTATATCGATGTCAGCATCTTCATTATATATATGTCATAACAGCATACAGTGTTTCCCTCTTCCCTTAATTCGTGTATTTTGTGTTGGTCCGGGTTCTCTTTATAAAATGGACCATCTGCCTCTCCACCAGGTAACTCGAAAGAGGCGAGCATAGGTTAACTGGGTTACTTCCTACATCATCACATGTGGAACTGCTGTCCAGCAACACGCTTATATTTCAATAAAAAAAATTAGGTTGGAGGATTATACTATAAAAGTAAGATTTTAGCTACATATCTAAAAAAAATAACGTCAAAGATATAACGTTAGTGTACAAATAAATTTAAGGTAATACTCAAACTGGCCGAGATGTTTCAAGGCTTTGTCACCCAGTCAAAGAGATGCTGCTAATTATAACCCCACTCAAGAGATTATAGGGAAGCAAAATTATTATTCAAATGAACATAGAAAAAATTAAATATATAAATTAAAATGTGTAAAAGTCAATATAATATGGGTAATCCTTAACTTAATGAATATGTCAGTCTTTACCGGCAACAAAATGCTGTCAATCATTTTGAATTTCCTAGGAGATTGAACAATCCCAAACGAAGCAACGCAAGCTTAATTCTACTTTGTAAACCCTTTTAAGGCCAAGTTTGACAACTTGTTAATTATACCGTCCTTGTATTGAGATTTTAAATCTTTGAGTGGCTTCTCGTGATCTTAAATTAATGTGTCCATTCGTTTATGTTAATATTCTTAGTTCAAAGATTTTAATTTGTAGACACAGATCTATGTAAGCTAATGAAGTAAAGCATCCAGAAATATTGGGTGGTCCATTTGTCTAAGATTTTAATTTTAAGACTTATCGCCCATCAATCATTTTAGTTAATAGGCATTTTGTAGCTTTTTATCGTCATTAAATATTTGTGATGTAGTCGCAAAGTCCTGGAAATTCCAAGTAAAGCTAGACGCATAACATATTTTGTTTATATGAGAGAGGATATTTTAATGTTGCAGACAAAAAACTGATGAAGTTGTCGTTAGAGGAGTATATATTATATTTTTATACATTATTAACTATTAAAATTAAAATAGTCTGATATAATAAGGATAAACAACATAATATATCTATTTACAATACTTTCTTGATATATTTAGAGACAAGATTTGAATACTTCTAAAAAATCAAAATAAAGAGAACAGAGATACTTAATTTTCAACTAAGTATCTCGAAAATTAATAGTTAATATACTTAACATATTTGGAAATATTTGTAGACTAAACTAGAAATTTACCGTAAACTATTCCTTCATCCTAACTCAAGAAGTATGGTAAATTTTAATTGGGTTATATTTCTTGCACATGTACAAAAAATTTTAGAGAATTCTAGCACAGAATAAGCTGATGATTTTAATAGGCATAAAAGTGAGAGTGAAAACGCTCCTTCAAATTCGCGGGTTTGAATTTAATACTCCGACTAATCCATCACAAAATAACATTATTACCTCTACTCTAAGAATCTTCTGAGTTCGTGAATGTTAGCTTTCGTAATTAAAGACTATTTAGTCAGTGAAATAAGTATAAAATCTGGGGGCACGGTAGTGCCCCCGCCAAGTCGAGCAGCACGGCCGTAACCATTCTTTTCTCGAAGCAATTCAGGCCGTTTTCGACCCCCTATAACTTCGTTGTGGTTAATACAACAAGCATTTCAGAATTTTCAGTTACTAAGAATTTTCAGTTACTAAGCAGGCATCGTATAAATACGGTATATGTAAAATTTCATTCAATTTGAACCAGTAGTTCAAGAATTGTAACGTGTCAAACTTTCTTAATTTTGTCACTGACTGACTGATTGACTGACTGACCGATCATCAAAATCTAAGGCACTTTTAGTAGACATAGAACCTTCAAATTTGGAATATAATTAGTGCTTAGTGTCTATATCAAGCGAAAAATCTAAAATTTCATAATTTCTGTCTAGATTTCTAGACAAATTAACTGCACAAATAACTTTGTAATCCCATATAAATTTATGATAATACAAAGTTATATTTGCAGTTAATGAATTATTGTACCCGTATAATGAAACAATAGTTGCAGACAGGTACCTAGATTTAACAAGGCATAATGAAAGGGGGGGGTAAAAAAAATACTTCACGCCTAATATCACGTAGGCAGAGGTCTGCATGATGTGATATCTGCATGACTAAATAGCTCGAAATTACCAATTAACATGAAAGAAAAAAGACTAATAATAAAATCCGCCATATTATTAACCAGCTGTGCCCGCGACTTTGTTCGCGTTTTTAAATATTTATTATTTTATTACATTATAATATTTCAAAACTCCCTATTTATAAAATTTCAAGAAAATCGTTCGAGCTGTTTTCGAAATCGCTGATATATATTTTTAATATTGATATGGTGATAACTTACGTAACAACTTAAGACAGTAGGTCCCTTAAGTAGGGACTAAATAAATTAACCGACTTGGTATTACGTCGATCTCACAACTTTTTACGGTAATAAAAATTGAGCTGCGAGACTTGGTTTTTTTACATAATGTTTTTGATGGGATTGCATTTACTTCTCTAATGAACCCTTTTACACGATAATGCTTATCTTATTCAATTTCAAGTAATTAAAATCACTCTAATTTGAACTTAATTACCATATTTTAGTTATCGATAACTATGCTTAAACATCGTGTTAATCCCTAATGTTATAATTAAGTTATTCGAACTTAAGAATTGACTTACATGGTCGGAGAAATGTCTAATATTCAGTGTCACATCACGTGAGTATGAAAGAGATAAAATCTAACAGTAGGATACAATTTTGAAGCGGAAGAAACAATTTAAGTGAGCGGCGACACGTGCGCACGACCTTCCGGCACACCTGTTGGATAAGGCTGGGTGCACACAATAGCTAAATTATCATATTATCTGCTATTAATTCTTTGTCTTTTTTTCGTGGTCTTTTTTCTACGATAGAAAAAGAATGAACAGACGTCTTATATAGAGATTATTTACACTATGCCAAATTATGCTCTTCCCTATTCTTAAACATATATAGTAATAAGAATAAATAATTAATTATACATATTTTTATCCTAATATTATAATGATCTTAAATATTGACTCTTTAACTAACAAAATTTTAAAATTTTGTTATTAGGTACCTGTTGACGAGGATTTAAATGGCAATACTTTTTCCCCTTTTCATTTGTACCCACATCTCTTGTTGTTTATTTTTAATGATAAGACTGTTTTGAATGTAAAAATGTATTTATGATTTGTTTTAAGTGAAGATTCCTTACCAAATAA
This sequence comes from Lasaia peninsularis, assembly GCA_018236625.1. Classification (NCBI taxonomy): domain Eukaryota; kingdom Metazoa; phylum Arthropoda; class Insecta; order Lepidoptera; family Riodinidae; genus Lasaia; species Lasaia peninsularis. The sequence goes on along the minus strand of DVZL01004074.1, from coordinate 2,081 downwards.
TATACAACATTTTGAATTTGGGTTCGAAAAGGTATTAAGACAGTTCCTGTAAAACTTTGATGGTGCATAGGAACTAAATAAATAAACTTTGGTTGTCCTTAAAAAAGTACCTTTACGCCTAATATCCCCAAAGGGGTAGGCAGATGTGTGCTAGTATATCCACGATACGTAAGTCCCGTACAAATACTAGAAAACCCACGATTAGCCAAGGTAAAGCTAAGTCTAAACTAAAGGCTAAAGCTAGCTAAAGTATAATTAAACAGGGAAATTACACATTAAAAAAACTATAGGTGGGGGTGGATTACCTATTTTATGCACCTTCTATTTTAAAGTTTTCTAATATCTTGAAAATGTTTTTGTGAATTTTTTTTAAGCAGAAAATAAATGAAAAAAAAAAACAAAAATGAACGACTTCTTAAGTTTAGTGCGTTTTTCGTTGTAGTCTTCTGTCGGCAGATTAAAACGTTTAATACAATAAGTGCGATTTATTTACATGTTTATTACTTCTCAGTAAGCAGAGCTGCGGGTAATAACTATTATATTATAATTATGGGCTTTTATATCAGTAAGTATTGATGAAATACCCACTCGAACGGATAATGTTAGGCTGGCAACACAAAAGAGGTTTATTAGTGCAGCTCTATAATTACGAATACCCCAGTTAATGAACCAGACAGGCTGAAAGGTTTACGAGGAAATCGATGTGAGTAGAATATATATTTACTCCTACCGAATAATAGAAACACCTTATATATACAACTAGCTGTGCCCGCGACTTCGTCCACGTTTTTTTTAATTTATTTTATTTTTGTATATTTCTAAACTAAAATTCTAAAATAAAAGTAGTCTAAGCCATTCCTTATTAAATTAGCTGTCTGCCAGTGAAAGTCCCGTCAAAACCAGTCCAGCCGTTTGGACAAAAATTCTAAAAAATACTGCTTTGGTATATGTACCTTTTAAACATTTAGTAAAAATCAGTTTTTTTAATATTACATACAGACACTTAACTTTTTTTATTTTTATAGACATTTTGTAATAGCACGAGCATGGTAGAATATTTATGCAAGTAATTTTTGTTGGTAAAAGAGTAGGTAGAAGTACTTAATATTACCCTACTGTAATGTACTAAACATAGCACCCTTAGCAATATAGGGGCACAATCCAAAAAAATAGTTTTTGGTGAATGCTTTTTAAGATTCTGGACTTTACATTTATTACATCGCAGCTTTATGAAATGAAAGGAAAATTATTTATTTGCCGAATATGTAAATTCAAAAGTTGTTACAAAACAAAAGTTTTTAATTATACCAACATATTCTACCATAATGTGGTGTGCAAATATTTTAAAATTTAATTAATATTTATTTATTAATTATATAACCGTATATTATATTCATTATATTTATCTTATTATTTCGTTATTGTCACTGAAGATGTAAATGGTGCGTTGCTGATTTTAAGCCTCTAATGTAATAATATTTAAAATGAGAAACACATATACTTTTTCACATATAATGTAATCCTCTAATATAACCCTGCTTACTACCCAATTCAGGGACTTGTCATAAATCTCTACAACCTATTAGATCCTCCTAGATTTACTGTTTAGAAAGATGAGATAGCTGATTGTAGAAAAGAATAGAAAATATTTTATTTCACATAGTCTTTTCTTTATATAATTCTTGTGACGCGTCTATATAATTCTGAAATAAATTAAAAATACCTGAGCGACCGAGTTTCACTCGGTAGTTCTTTTTTGCCAAATTTGCCATCTGACGGTAAGTCTATGAAACCGGAGTCGGATGTCGTGATTCGCAATTTCATAAGACTTAAAATTATCTAGGTAAAATTTTCAACTGTAGTTTTCTTAGACATACCTAATACCTATCTAGACCAATTTTTAACCCCCAAAAACCCCTAGGTTTCTGAGATCGCCGGTATTAATAAATATACAAGAATTGTTCGCTTAAAAGTATTTGATAAACAATGACTGGATCGGAACGCAACATCTTCAATGTATTATTAGCAAACTGTGCATTCCCTGACGAGTGGAAAGAAGCCACCGTCATTGGAATACATAA
>DVZL01004073.1:0-13288 GCA_018236625.1 Lasaia peninsularis | reverse complement strand
TTGTTTAAAAGAAAAAAATAGTTGGTTTGCAGTATTTTTCCGCAAGTATACCTATGGTACTGTAAAACTTTACGGTTAAACAAATCGGTATCATAGGTGCAACACTACACACAAAAGCTGGTATCATTATTTGTATACTTGACAGATAGATGTGTCAATTTAGTCTCTGAGATGAAAAAATAGACTTTAGAAACTCTTTTTCTATAGAATGATATTAGTATTAATACATAATCAGTGATCACATTTAATATTTTTAAGTTTAAAAAAAAACACATAAAACATAATATAATTAGTACAGTTATATACCCCGCCTATATGAATAGAAAATAAACTTTCTATCACAAAATTATGTTTCAGATTGCCGTCGCCATTGTCTTAAATATAAAACTAGGTATCACATGAAAGTTTGATTATTCATCAGCTGTTCTTTGTAAACACCTTTCTATACCTGTCTTTATTACTCGTGTATCTGTCCTTTTTCTAAATGGAGCAGCTGTCGGGTCTTTTTTCAAACTAGGAGACCATAGCAGCAGATGGATACAAACTTGAAAGAAGTTTTTCATTGCAATAAAATTTTATCTTGCAAAAAAGTCTTGAGTTTTGTAATTTATGGCGAGTTCAATTTTTGTATATATGCTATGACTAAAAGGAGGTTGTAGAGTTATACCCATAGATATGTACTACATAGAGTAGATAACATATACGGTTTACGTTATGAAAAGAAATAAGAATACGATAGAAAATTTAGCTTCATGGCGATACTATTCGTGTCTCTCTCTCTGTCTAGACTTCTCGCAATCTTCTCTCGTTTTACCCAAGGACAGTTGCAAGCCCAGCTTCTTTACTCCATTTATAATACCTATAATATAGTTCTGCCGCGTTTTGGATTTGAGTTTAGAAAATGATTATACTTGAGACATGCTTAAAATCTTTGTCTACTCGTTCTCTTTAAAAATTGCACCTATTTGTAGTTCTTAGTAACACTGAAATATGGCATAGAAAAAATATAATGTAATTATTACTAGTAGTTATTCGCGGTTTCACTCACACGTAACTGCAAACGCCTTCAATAATTTTAACTAACAAAAAGAAGACCTTAATTATAATAACCATGTGATATTGTACTAAGCGGACATAAATGAAAAGCTATAAATAAACGGACACAACGCACCAAGAAATTAAGTGTACCAATAACAAAGGTAAGTTGGTAGATCACGCTTGAAATTGGAATTTCGAGTCGGTTGGGAAGATCAACACTAATGATCGTGGGATTTGAATGTGGAATGCTCGCCTTTCGATTTTCAAATGTACCATTGGTTCGAAATTCGAATGTCTCGTGTCTCTGTTGCCTGTGTTTTTGGCAATCTATTAGACGTGGTTAATGTGTCTTCTTTATTGTTTCATCTGGGTCTGGGTTAATGTTAATCATCATATTAAACAAACATTTTGTTGTTTAATCAGTTGGAAATCTTGAGTAGGTATTAAATTACTTGTTTGTTCTTAATGCATAGGCATTTTCATTCTCCAAGAAAACTAAATAAATGAAATTACTTTGCGCAAAGGGACTATCTACTTAACTTCATATAATATGTGTTATTTCGAAAAATATTCCTAATTGTTAAAAATTAGAATTCGTTTTTTGATGAAAAAAAAATTTACACATAAAGTTTAACCGTTAAATAAACAAAAAATAAATTTAATGATAAACCTATTAATTAACCTAAGTTTTGAAATTTCTATAATGTACGCCTAAGCAAAACATACATTTCTAACACCACGACCTTACTCATTTAATTTAACTTCAAAAACATAGCTTAAATTTCTACTAAAACTTTAATGGTATATGTTATGTTGTTAATTTTATCCTACCAACCGGAACACGACAGCCGTAAACAAACGCATGTACGATGATGTGATTAAAACCAGGCCGTCAGTAAAGTTTATCATTAACATGTACTAGGAACATAGACGTAGTGAGCGGTATCTAGTTCACTTTCGTAGAGGTGAGGTTGGGGTCGCGAGGTCGTGGGATCTTCAAGTCGTCTTACGCCATGTGATGTACCGATAGTTTATGTAATCCCAGTACTATAATCATAGATAATTTATTGTTAATATTTTTAATTAAATTATAATGCTGCAGAGGTTCTTCTCACACAGCTAATTTTGAAATAACGGTATTTAGTATACATAAATGTTATAGAGAAAAAATACACGTAATAATAATTGCTATATTTGGAAGCTATAATATATTGTATTACAAGATGTGTATGATTGTAAGTATTATCATTTTTTTATATTTTGGCATCCAACATCATTATGATGTACTTTCGTAAATCGAACGCAATAAAAAAAGTTATTACAACTTCGATATATTTAACTGAATAATTTGCTAGTGTTCGAGTTTGGGCGGCAGGATGTCAGGTAAAATTACTTAAATAGAGCTTAGAATTTCAATAATTTTTGTTTGACAACGCAAAGTTAACATCTTTTCATGCAACGGTAACGTTTCTTGTCATTAGGAAAACATTCAATTATGAAAATGAACTCAATTTATGATATTGCCCTCTAGCAAATATTGCCCAACGTCTAAAGTTTTCTTTTCAGTGATCGACATTTTTTATTCATGATAAATGTATGAAATACTTAAATCGATTTAAGTTAGCCGTATATAAGTAGAATTCGTCAGATCGTTCAACTGCAAGTGACAGACACAATAAAGAGAAATAATTTCTAAATCCGTTAACCGAGTACAAAGCGTGGCGTCGTCTTTTTATTCGGATCACGACCAAGCGTAATGATCGGACGATCTACGCGGGAGATTTGATTTGATTTCTTAGAAAAAAAACTATGCAATAAATTATCTAAGTTAATGTCTAAACGAAATTATCCCACGGATAAGTAATCTTTTTTCTCATACAATATCTTCTCAGTACACAGAACTACTTAGTGCGTTAATTAGATGATAAATGTTTCTCATAAATGGACAAAAGCGTGACCAAAGTATTAAATAATGTGTTAAGTGTTGACAAAAGATACAGAAAACACATTTGTATGCATTTCAAATTTACATGGTGTTGCCAGTTTTCAAGGTGTTCATACAATTTCCCACAATTATAGAAAATACATCTGGCCACCATGTGTTTAGAACCCTTTTAAATTTTCAAATTTCGAAGAAGCTACGCGTGGGAATGGAGAATCCAATAAGTTTTCCTTAGTCCAAATTAGCTATTATGTCAAAGAGATAAGGTTCAAAATTATAAAGTGAAAGCGAGAGTTGTGTGATGAATAACTAATTCTTTTGTATTACAATAGAAATATACTTTACTTCCGGAAAGTGAGATAATTTCTACCTGTTTCTGTTAACTTAGTACTTGAAGGAATCTGTGGTACCTAAAAAATGTAGTATTTATTGGTTATGTAACTTGGATTGTATTAGCAGCTGTAAGTTATGATTAATAGAATAATTTTTCATTTTTACTACATAATTATTATTTGTTAAATATATAAACAGTATTAAGAAAAGCAACAACAGAAACATAAAATAGAAAAGGAGAAAACACTAAAATCAAATGTTGAAAAAATTTCATATTTTTTTGGATTCTAAAGTCTTATTTGTTGTAAAATTTATTGGAAGATTTTAAAAAAAAATTATGAATGTAGGATAATTTTAAATTATAATTAAAATTTAGCGATATTAACCAATTATTACTTATTTTGTTACACAAATCACTTCTTTATTAAAATAACTAGAATGAACATACGAAAGCGTGTGACTGTTGTTGAACAATTTCAGGTATTGCAATAATTGGTATTGCGCGGAAAGTGGTTCTTAGCTCTTACTGGGAAAATGATACACATTCCGTAAATTTCTTTTTACTCCTACATTCCTAGTACATCACTTTTACGTAACTGGTCTGATCATCCACGCAATTGTCATCATTGTTCCAGCTTCTAGGAAAGATAGTCATTAAATTTGCTTAAAAATTATGACTTCAGCCTTAGTTAACAAAAGAACCATTATACAGTCTTTAGTTAATATAGTATTTTTTTAAAACTTATCCCTAAGTAGATATTGCTTCGTTTAGGATAAAAACGCATTATTGTACCATTTTTTCATTTCAAATAAAATGTTTATATACCACATAACATTTGACACACAACATTTACATGAGTAAATATTTTTATTTACTCATTTTTGAGTTCAATTGCCTATAAAGCGTTCTAGAGTTCATTCGTTCTTGTGGCAACTTCTTTGTTTTTCTTAGGATGTATCTGGCAATATTAAGTTAGAACTTAATATTGGCATTATTAAGAAATCAACCACATCCAATATGCAAATGATTTGACACATGTCAGACATCTAATTTCCAATAACCGTCAAAACAAACACGAGCTGAATTTATAATCGAGTGGTCCCGAAACGATATCTCGAATGACAAAATGAATCGATACATCGCTTACTGAAAGGTGAGGTTCCCACGGTCCGTGAGAGCGTTGGAAAAAGAACGCTATGTGTTGTTAACACACGTGCGAGCGAGATGGTCTTCTTTCCAGCGTTCCAATTACGTAAAGTTACTTTTAAGATAACAAAGATACGCTAAGATATGATTGCCTAGTTACAAATTACAATGAGCTTAGCTGACGCGATCAGGTTTTGTCTAAGGTACTTCATAAGTATATGTATCTACTTCATATTATGTCATAACTAAAACTGTAATCCTTTTAACGAAATATGATAGAAACTTGTGTAATTTGAAACTTATAAGATCTTAAACATATCTAACCACACTGTATTAAAATTATGATTTGTATTTCTGTATATTTGTAATGTTATAATTTTATTTAGTATTAGATTTAGATTCTTTTATCCAGGCAAAATAAAATTCTAATGTAAAATATTTATAAGTACATTCTAATCCTTCCAGGGATTTATAAACAAAACAAGATTTTTTGTTGGCTATTTTTAAACAATCAATAATTTCGGTTTAAGAAGTCCCAGATTTCAATTATAGAGAGTATTATTTACTATATATTAATATAAATTGTATAATATGTTGAAATATAATGATAAGTAACCACTAAATATATTTTTAACATAAAACTGTAGAACATAAGATATAACAATAACAATCAAAAATATACACCGATATTATAAAACAAAGTCACTTTCTCTGCCTGTCCCTGTGTTTGTTTAAATATTTAAAACTACGCAACTGATTTTGATGCGGTTTTTTTAATAGATGGAATGATTAAAGAGGAAGGTTTTTAAGTATAATAACATGACGTATAGTATACCCGTGCGAAGCGGGGGCGGGTTTTATACCATTGGTTAAATTTTTTCATGTAGCAACAACAAACTATTTTTTTTGTATTGACACCTAACAAAAATTGCATAGACCATGAACAAAATAATACTAAGATCTCTTATTTTATCATTACTTATTAGTATTATTATTAATACATATTTGGACCAAATGTACATATTATTCTTATTAATATTGTAAATTTATATTTTGTTAAAATATAGCTCTACTGAGTTCTCGAAATTCGATCGATAGTAATATTTTTAACTAACTATAAAATAACTTTCCCGTCCTAAACGGATTTTGTCATTGGCAAAAAGTCTCACACTTTGCTACAAAGGAAAAAAGATCTCTTATCTTTCTCGTAAGATGCAGAACAAGCTGCGAGCTATAGAAAATATGAATCAATTTAGTTTGACATTGACATAAAAATACTCTCAAATTATTACGTTGCTTACTAAGTGTAAAAATAAACAATGGCTGAATGTGAAGCGATTCTCACGCCAGTGGTTATGAAAAAACAACCTGTCACTGGGATACAACAAGATACTAGGTTATGAATGTATAATATGCTGGATACATTTATTAATAATCGTGGGAATTTCGATTAGTAAAAGCTTTTATATCTACACCAATAATTATGTCATGATTGCGGCTTTGCTAGCAAATGTAACTTTATTCAAAGTGTTTACAATATCAATTCTGGTATTTTTCAATCAGGGCTTATAACTTTAATCATAATTTTAAGCAGTCTGTTGAGTAAACTACTTAACTAAATTACGTATATCTAAAAAGTAAAAGTTTTCTTTTTCAATTTTAAAAGTGATGTTATAAAGTTTTCTCATATAAAAGTAGTGTTTTAATAAATTGTAGTAGTAGCAGTATACGTTATTAAAATAAAAAAACGAATATCTTTGTTATTCATGATTTTAATCACACTAACAATTTATCAAATATTTACAATCGTTAAAAGCTCACGAATAACAATAAAATAATTATTGTTAATGAAACAACCGGCAATAAAATTATTATTGAGTTATCGTTAATCGTGACTTTCGACGATTAATATTAATCAGTTGTATGTTTTTACTTCTTTTAAAAGTAACTTATAATAATAGTAATTGTATATTTCTTGCTATTGTATTTTATTTGGACGTGTTTAACAGATGGATTTGAAATTATCATATTGTTTACTTGATACCTCGAATTCTTACATACAGCCAAAAAAGTTTCACACATCGCATGTAGCTTAAAACCTGCTACCTTAGCAACAACAAATTTCATCGTATTAAAAAAATCAAAATGGAATAAAAATTAAATAAAAGTGAAGAGCATCCTGTCGTAACAATTACTATGCAAACATATCATTTATAGCTATTTTTACGTTTTAATGGAAATTAGTACTGGCCATTCATGATAAAAACGAAAACAAAATGATTGGTTAACTAAAGTGACAATTACGCCGTGGGAAACGGATGTTGTACCGTTAGCTATCCGTTGTCTAGTTTTTTGCGTCGATGACAATGTTCCCTGACTAATAATTAAGTTTTGCAATATTTTTGTAGCCCTTAATAGTGATATTTTGACATTTGTCAAGTTTTTTATTATAATAATTATTTTAGAGGTTGATTCATTTCATTTTTATTTAATTATAAATAGGTTTCACCAACATTATAGTATTATTTTAAATCATTAGTTTTATTAAATTCAACGTTCTTCTTATAATATTGTTTTTTTTAATTTTACGAGTTTTTTGCCTATTTTTTTTAAATTTAAAATTCATTAAATTACAACCGAAAGTTACTAAGGTAGCATAAAATAAGACACTTAAAATTAAATGGTTATAATTTAAATGTAATTTTTCAGAACAAGTGTCACAAAAAACCATGTTACGATACAGAAAATAAGGTTGAATTTTATTTGTACTATATCCATGAGATCATTCACAATTCCCATACATGAATCATCGAGGTGTATGCTAATGACTTGTAATGATGTTTTGTTGTGTTTCACTCTTACTTATATTATTTTTCTATGTGCGTCTCTATTTTACCATAGTTTTATTTCGTAATTCTGTCCCTATTTTTTAAAGTATGTTTATAATGTCTATGCTCTACTTTTGGTGACGAAATATTGTTTCTAATGATAAGGTTAAAATTCTAAGGTAAAGTAATTGGTACAAATTATTTGGACAGGAAGGTACAACAAACATACTAAATATACTAACGCTTTTTTTGCTGTCTTACATTAAAGAAACAATTATAAACGTAAACGAGTGGTTTAAAATGTAGTAGAGCTACGCCAAGTGCCGATGTAATAAAAAGCTCGTATCCGACAAGGCTAAGATGAGCAGGCTAGTTATTTGATATCTGTATCCGTGCAACCACAGACCACAGGAAACGACAATTGGTAGGATGTAGAACTTGTATAGAAAATTAGAAAATTACAGAAAAACAAGTGGACGGACATATCGGAGCTATTTTTTTACTAAATTACCTTAAAGATTTTCTTCCCTCTTTTTGGTTTTTAGTTTTACCGGTTTTAAGAAATAGGTCAACTGCCTGCAAAAATCCAGCAATTACATTTGGCAATTGACAATCATTAATTTAGCCGGGGACGTTGATGTTCAGGGAGTTCACTACTTTGCTAGCGAATAAACTGTATTGAACCCGTAAAGTTTAGTACATAAGTACGTACTGTAACACAGAAGTTGTCACTCTTGACAATTTCCAAGATCGCTTTTGAATTAGTGGCACGAATACTTCATACCAGGGGTACATGAGTTGTCAACGTCACTGAGATGAATGTATTTTCAAATATATAGGGGACTATTGTTCGGCCATCTTGAATGTGGGGGTGTAATGCACTAATTCCGTCACAAATGTCGCGCAGATGGCGGGAAACCACGGGGATTTAGGGTTGTTTGTAGATAAAAATTGAGAGTAAGAAATATTTCATTAGTATTAAAATGTCCCTTGCGTTAAATTTAAAACGCCTTGTAAAAAATTAAAGTTAGGTTAATTTATAATAGAAATACATATTATACAGCCAAACAACAGAAGCGAATTATAAAAAAATCAACATAGATAGAATAGTTGTAATATTATGTTGCAACTATTTCGTTGGACCAGACTTCGTGATATTATTTTCAAACTAACTATTTAGAGATCTAAAACTAGTGTAAATCAAAATTAGAGTAGAAGAAAACTACTTTACCTAAAGGGGCCTGATCAAATGGCGGATAAATAAAAGGACAAAAAATGAATGCACTCAAAAACCATTTTTCGTCTGTATTAATCCTTAATTTCTCCACTTGTCCAAGTACCAAGGTCACATGAGTAATGAAGATGCTCCAAGTCTTTGTTCACATATTCTCTAAATAAGATATTTTGACGGATCCTAAAGGAACAATTTATTTCGTACTTGCTTATTAGTCATACGTGTATCATTAACCTTTTAGTAAGTGTAATACAAAGATTTTCATTGTTATTGTATTCCATGATATGGAAGTTAAATACAATCGGTTCATAAAACATACAAGCAATCGCAAATACCTTATTATTATGTGGTCCTGGTATCATACTGTTACTGTCAAGGGGTTAAAATTTATTTTGTAACAAACGAATTTCTTTCTGAACAAGTCTAAAAAAATGTTACTAATATAAATAAATAAATATTCGACATAAACACCAAAATTAGTTAATTAGCTATTGAGTTTACAGTCAAAATGGCAGAAAACAGCGTATTTCCATGTTTTTTTTGAAGTTTTCAGAAATGCTTTTGAATTTTTGTTTATTTTTTTATTTTAATGACAGTTAGGTTTAGATGTAAAAAAAAACAATAATAATTTATTTGTTATGTTTAGTACGGAGAGATGACTTTTTTCCCGTTTAACATTAATTTTAGAAGAGTATGGAATTTGGTATTGTTATTAATGTTTATATGGGTGTAGAAAGCAGATGTTTAATTTAAACTGTTCTAAAATAATGTATTATACAATAACAAAAACTATACACATGCCATTATGTTTACACACATCTTATATATATTTTGTTTGTGACGAAAGTGTAGTCAAACTGAGAAGAGCATATAACATTTGGAAATAACAGAATATAAAATTTGGTTATAATTTAATAATGATTAAGAAAATATATTTATTACTTACTATTATACATTAGTTAATGCTATTATAATTTCGTTGCAATAGTTTTGTAATATAACATTGCAACCAAACCCAAGTACATGAGATAATGTATAAAAAAGTAATACGGCAAGAAAAATGTTAAAAGGTAAGCGTCAACTAGCGTAAAATTTACTTTACTAATTTTTAAAATGTGCTCGCTGTGGTCGTTTTTCAGTTTATAGTTTTCAATATCCGCTATATTTAACTTGACTTGACTTACGGCTTGAAATATCGGTGTTATCAATTTGCCATCTTAGTATTTATAAGTGACGCCCATTTCTTAGTGCGAGTCGGACTCGCGCACGAACAGTTATTTGAAGTACATTATTTATTTGAAGTAGATATAAATAAATATATATAGAGTAGCTACTCTTTACCATTACCGCGATAGCGACATCTATATGTCGTGTCGGGTCTTTCAATGTATGTGAGCCTCTTTAAATATTAACATTATTCTATCTGTTAGTATTAGTTGTTATAACGGCAACAGAAATTTATCATCTTTGAGAATTTGAACTGTCTATCTATCACGGTTTATGTCATACAATCTGGTGACAGATAGACAGCGGAATCTTAGTAATAGTGTCCCGTTTTTCCCCTTTGGATACGGAACCCTAAAAATTGATTTTTTGATACACTAATGTAATACTGCTGCGTTTCACAAAGGTCAATGGACACATACCTTTACGTAGCGCTGGAAGAGACGAAGCGTGACGGACTAAAAAACCACTATCCGTGTATTGCATGCTCGAATGAGATAGCGATATCGATTACTTGTATGTGTGACAAGGACGAATATTTTAGTAGATAGTTGAGGCGTTAGGCTGTATGACTATGGTGTTATAGGTACTCGACTTTTCTAATTTTAAAAATATCTTCCTTCTTTTATTCTTTCCTGGTAACTATATTTTTTATATATTAGAAGCAGTCAGACAATCAGACAAATTGTCAGATTCTTATCCTACTCACCATGATCTCATAATGAATGAAAATAAATATTTGAAGCTGAACAGGTAACTTATGGTAGTGATACTAATCCAGACCTTTGCAGAACTCTACCACCAAATCTGGATCTTCATTATTAGATTATTTCACTAGTGATAATCACATCCTTGGCCCACAATTAAAAAAAATAATTAAAAAAACTTAACTTAAAGGGTAATCTCACGGTAAATATTGTCAATCTGTTCTACAAAGACCTTTTAAGGCACTATACATTTATTCATTTGCCGGCAATTTTCTTTTATGACGCCAAATCTGTTGAGCTCGATTTAAAATTTAACCGAAACAATTCGTAATTGATTATTGGAATGAGGTTATAGTATTTTTTAATTCTCCGTGTAATAGACAAAGAGCTGAATAACAATTAAATGGAACCATTTCACTTTACGAATTCATCAATATAACTTTATTGCACTGCTAAGTAAAAATAACAAACTGTCTAATTTATAACAAAAGGAAAATGGAAAATAAGAAACTAATATATTTTGAGAGACGAATTAGTAGTTGGATTCTCTGAAGCATATCTGTTGTCTATTTAAGATATACTTAGATGTGGATTAAAGTTGGATGGGATGCTGTTTTGCTGATAGCAAAAGCAGCATAGGACCTGATTTGACTTACTGCCCTAGTGGAGTAATCCAGTGACCTTAATTACTAGATAATCCCAACTGCAGCGATGGTGTTATGTTACTACCCCATGCCGTAAGTAAACGCGTGTACTTTTAACTATTAGTAATAAAATAACTTGAACATTTAAGTCTTTTAGGTTGCTGATGTCTTTGGTATTCGGCTCACCCCATTTTAAAAGGCAGTAAAAGCATATATTCGCATATCGATCTATGTGTCCGTCAACTCTCGGGCTATTTTATATTTTTTTAATTCACGTCTAACGCAGTATGGCGTAACGTTCGTCACGCCACCTAGACAGGTCCGTGACCCGTTTCCGAACGGTGTTGCTAGATATTATTGTTTTTTTTGTTATGTCTGAATTCAATATTGCTTACTTGACCACTTGATTCTCTACAGACACAGACCACTGATCTATTTTTAAATGGTGTTGTTTTTTTAATATATAAAGTCAAAAACAGCCAGGGTTATCGAATTTATTATCTGTAACAGACCGAACCGTTTACATATATATATTTTAGTATTTTTCATCGAAACTACATAATTTTATACAGCATTATATATTTTTCTGCCTAAACACTTCTATGGGTAATTTGTCTTTCTGTACTTAAAAAAGAGATGGAAATTTTTCTTGTTGTAAAATAAGATTCATATTAACACACATTTCATTACAACAGGGAGTATAACTCCCCTAAAGTCGGGAATATGGGATGTCTCTAATGGGAAATGGGGTCGCAGATGGCAATCTTATTACACGGTCTAAATCCATTTGGGGTTTATATAAATTGTTTTTGGGGTTCCTTGAGGATCTCTCGTGTCATTGTAGTTATTTTTTTAAAGCGTAAAGGTAACCTTAAAATATATTTCATCAGCACTATCCTCAATCGTTGAAAACTAAAATTTGGGACATAAGTTTGGTTTGCAAATACTATTTATATTAGCTTAATATTAATATGTAATCAATAAAATATAGAATATGGCGGACTACTAAATTACAAACAACTATACCAATAAGTAATAACTATAAGCAATAATCAAATAAAGTCAGTGTTTTAATATTGTAGGTTACTGGTGATGGGCCCATTTTTGGTTTCTATAATCCCTACACTTTTTTCCATTAGGAAGTCAGTGTGTCTGTAAAAAGTTAAGGCATATTAAATGTGTTTAAAGTACCTCATTGTCTAAGCCCAGAATAGAACTCGTGACCACACGCGCTCTATTACGTTATAAATATTTATATTACACGACGTCGAAAGCATCATGCACTAAACATATACACATTCGAAACGATTATTGTACATATTACTGATTTTTAAATTTTTTCATTGGAATATTACTTCGTAGGTATGTTTTTCTGGTACTCAATGACGACTTGACCGTTTTTTATAACCTTCCCTTGGTCATCCAAGTCAGAATCTAGTGATAGAGCCTTCAAATGTTAAAAATCTTAATTCAAATATAGAAATCATATTGATAAAATTTCGTTAATAATTATTTGTGATACCATATAATGTCGTGCATAAAAGTATTCTAAGAAATAATAGATTCATAATTCAAAGTTATTTTATGTTATAACAACATTCTGTCAATATTTCGATCGTCTTCCCCACCTCCATGTCACACCCCTGCCCCACAAACACTCACTTCATTAAAGCTATCCCCTTGAGAAAGATACAAGAGTATGTGGGATATCGATTTTGTTACATCCTCGGAGTTTAGTGTTACTTATTAATCGAAAATGGTTAAGCAAAAGTTTGGCTGTTTAAATATGTGTGTTTGCCTAAAAATAAACGTATAAAAAGTGTATTATACATATTATATACGGCTAAAAGATCTCATGGTTAATGGTCTAAGCTGTTTTATGGGAATATAAAATACAAGATAAATAAAAAAGATATTTTTAAATTTCGAATACAAAATGTTTACATTTATTTTTTCGTTTACTGTATGTGAATTGCCAATTGAAGTATTTTAAGGCATTTTGACGGCTGGAGAGATTCATTACACTTCCTTGCATTCAGGACGCGCAATTTAAATGTCACATTTGACGTCACTACTCTTGATTAAGCCTAAAGTTAGATTTCGTTGACCTATACATTTTAGATCAGCCTACTCGACCAGACAAAATTAAACTGAGTCATACATATTCTGTCCAATTTTTAATGTACCGAGG
>DVZL01004072.1:0-13289 GCA_018236625.1 Lasaia peninsularis | reverse complement strand
GCCAAAGGTGTGTATCCTAACTAGCATATTTTCTAATAATTCTAACGAGACATTTGTGTTTTAAGGTTCTATTTTTGAACTTAGTGGTACGCGCATCGGAGTTCCATTCCGATAGTCCAGGTTTGAACCCCGCCTTGTACCAACTCTTACGGTAAAGGAAAACATCAGGATTTGCCACCTCATGGGACCTGATATCATCGGCTACTCGAGGGTCTCTGTCTACCCTTTTGCAGATATGGGCGTGACGATATTTATTTATTTAACAGGAAGGTACAGTGGCTTTGCAGCAGCTCGCCCGTATGGGTCCCACCGCCTAAACTATTCCTGCCAACATAGTGCCATTATCTGTAGACTAGTCCTTGCACATATGAAATAAGATAATAACATATGTTGTGTATATTAATAAGATAATACACACTTTTCACTAACACAACAAAAAGTAACCTTAAATGAGAGTAAATTTATTAAAATATAATACGTATAGAAAATGTAAATATCTTGTTCTACGGATGAAATCTTATATAATAAAATTTTTGTGTCACAATGTTCGTTCCCGTTCTCCTTCGAAACGGCTTGACCAATTCACATGAAATTTTATGAGCATATTGAGTATGTCTGAGAATCGGCCAACAGCTATTTTTCATAGCCTAAGTGCAGGCGCTACGAAGTTCGCCAGCTCAGCTGGTATATTCTATAAAAATAAATAAAATAAGGCACAAGGAATCTTCAGAACCTATATGTACATGTGTTTCTTCATTTATAATATGAATATTAAAAAGTTTCACGCAGCGCCAACGATGAATAAGTATAAAATTAATTCTCACTTATTTGTCGATGCGTCCATGTGTTACTGCATCACATTAAAACAATTAGACTTATTGTAATAAGGTTTTTATAATTTGAAGATATATATGTCCTATACAAATTTTAATTCATCAAAGCTTAAAGTAATTTTTGACTGAAGATAATTGCCTTAATACGGATAAAACCGTGGTCGTAGGATAGCCCCCAAATTTTACCAATTACTGTAGATCAGTCGATACTTCTAGAACGAACATTGAATGAATGAATGAATACTTCATAGCACACCAATACACAAATTATGAAGAATATCTTATTATTCTCATAATAGACAAGTTTATTTTAATGGGTAGGTATACAAAGGCGGTCCTATCTCTAAGTAGTGATCTCTGTCAGCCAACCCTTGCTAAACAAAGACATGGAAATATATTGTACAAAGAAGGGCATTGGTGCAAATAGTCTATGTCTATGCAATAACATTTTGTACAAGAAATAAAGTACCTAAATCATTAACTCCTCAAAAGTTAGGCCGCATCCTAAATGTATTTTCATAGATATATACAAATAAATAAAATTGGAGTGTCTGTATGTAACATCAAAATAACCGCTTTTTACTTAATGCATATGTATGTTTACAAAGTACATATTGGTATATGTACCTTATAAACATGCACAGTAACAGAATTAAAACAGTATACAGTATTTTTTAGAATTGTTTTGAGTCTATTTTTTTATACTCGCTAATCTCTGAAACGGAATTTGACGGGACTTTCACTGGGAGACACCTAATTTAATTAGGAACGGCTTAGGATACTATATTTTAGAAATGTATAAAATAAAATAATTAAATAAAACCGCGGACGAAGTCGCGGCACAGCCAGTCGATTATAAAAGTGAGCATTATATCAATAATCGATAGATATATACAACATAAGTACATACATAACTATAGTAGATCATATTTAGGGTTCCGTACCTGAAGAGTATCAACGGAACCCTATTGCTAAGATTCCGCTGTTCGTCTATCTGCCTGTCCAACTGTCACCAGGCTGTCTTGTGAACCGCGATAGCTAGACAATTAAAATTTTTACAGATGATGTATTTCTGATGCAGCTAAAACCACAAATACCTAAAACAAAACAAAAAATATATTATGGTATAGAGCCCTTCATCCTTCTGGCTAGTCCGAACTCGCACTTAGCTGGTTTTCCTTATTAATGTTAATGATAACATGGTTATGTAACAAATTTTCGAATACCAAAATCATGTTTGACGCCAATGAGTTCATTCCTCAATGTCGCAAAATAAATAATGTTTTTACAGAAACTGCAGTGACTTGTACCGAGGGTCAAACTCGAGCGCTAAATAGTGACGGTCATTGCAGTGACGGTCATGTTTTTCAATCAAACGATTAAAATATTTCAAAACTATGACTACATTGCAGATTACCTGATTGAAATCACTAACACATGATTCATTCAAATAAAGTAATTAAATATCGTCACGCCCATAAAATAAATAGACTGGCCAAGTGCGAGTCGAAAAGTTCCGTACCATTATCGATAAAAACATATCACAAAACAATCACGTTTGTTGCATGGGAGCCCCCTTTAAATATATTTTTTTAATATTCTTAGTATTTTTTGTTATAGGAACAACAAAAATACATTATTTGTAAAAATACAAACTTCATAACTATACAGCCTTGTGACAAACAGACAGATAGACAGGCCCTACAAGACACTTTGCCCTACCAAGGAACCTGGGACCTCAAATATCAAAGTCATTCTTAATTAACAAGACCTGAGAAGAATAACTATTGTTCGTTAGTCTCGCTAAAACTCGAGCACGGCTTGACCGATTCCGATAATTTTGATTTTGAATTATTTGGGGAAGGTAGGTTTAAAAACGAAAACAATTCTGTGAATATAATAATAACAACAATTTCGTTTTCCTTTATAACTTACAATTTTCTGTTAAACTTTTGATGTTTGTTTTGTCGTTCCGAAATCAATTAAATTGATTAATCGTTTAGAATTATCTTAGTTGTAATACGTAGAACCCTCCGAGAGCGATTCGGACCCGCCATTGACCGGGGTTTTTTTAAGCACCTTGTATATTTTTTTACTTATTACTCCTACAATCCAGCAAGTTTTCAGATAAACGATTTCATAAGCAATAAGAATTTTAGGCCATAAATACAAAGTCAAATATAATTGAAAACAATTATTAAAATGGTCACTCGGCTATTATCATACCAGCAAAGTCGTAAGATATAATTGTCTCACTTTAATATCACTTAAAAATTATACTCAAGGAGTATTCGATATATTTAAAAACCCACCAAGTGTGAGTCAGACTCGCATACGAAGGGTTCCGTAATATTATCAATGTAAACGACAAAAAATCACGTTTGTCTTATGAGAGCACCCTTTATATATTTAGTTTATTTTGTTTTTAGTATTTGTTGTTACAGAGGCAACAGAAATACATCATCTGTGAAATTTTCAAATGTTAGCTATCATGGTTTAAAAGATACAGCCTAGTGACAGACAGACAAATAGATAAACAGACAGATGGACAGCAGAGTCTTAGTAATAAGGTTCCATTTTTCACCCTTTCGAGACGGACCCCTAAAAACAACAAAAAACCACGTTTGTTGTACGGGAGCAAGCACCCTTTATATATTTAGTTTATGCTGTTTTTAGTATTTGTTGTTAAAGCGGCAGTAGAAATATATAATATGTGAATATTTCAATTGTCTGGTTTGTATCCAACTATGTTTACGAGATACTGGTGACAGATAGACAGACAGACGGACAGGTTTTAACGTTTAGGTACGGAAACCTAAAAACATGAAAATATTTTGTTTCATAAGTTATTTTAATTTATCGTAAGCAAACCCGAAAATGGATTTTCCAAACTAAGCGTCTTTAGTCTTTCATATTTTGTGTTGGAAACTATATAAAAATTACTTAAATCGGGTTAGTTATCGGCAGCAAAATAACCAGCAGTATAATACTATACATTACTATTATTTTGTATGTCCCTATGAATGCTTAAATCTTTAAAACTGAGCAACGGATTTTGATGCGGTTTTTTCAATAGATAGTGTGATTCAAGAGGAAGTTTTTTATGTATATAACATGTATAATATACCCATGCGAAGCCGGGGCGGGTCTACTATATAAAATCGAATATTTAGCAATTTCGATGATATACAAAGTCTTATTATCATTTTACGTATCACTAAGTACCCTTCCTATTATTATTTGATATATAAAAATCGTCACGTGCAAATCCCAGAGGGGTAGGCAGAGGTACACTGCAAATACGATTAGCCGACGATATTTGGTCCCCACAAAGGTAAATATTTTTTTTATGATATAAGATAGCGAACAAACACACGGCTCGCCTGAGATGGTAAGATACAACCGCCGCCTATAGATACCAGAGGTGTTATAGGTGCGTCGCTGTCCTGTGGCCGGTTAATTAGACCTAATGTGCAAGTCAACCGGCTACCCTACCCTTCGGATCAGAATACGACAATGTCATTATTGCAACAGTAATAGGTAACGTGGTGGAATCACACTATTTAGTTAATAATAATTCACACTATTTAAGAAGTACCTTCACACCTATTATCCCCGAAGTGGTAGGCAGAGCTGTGCTAATAAATATACTAGTACACCCACGATTAGCCAAAGTACTAGGGCCCTTATGTGATAGGTGGCAAGTCTACCGCCACTTCTGGCACATTCCAATCCCGGACACTATAATGCTTACTCAATTGAATAATCTACAAAACATTTAATAAAAGTTGCCCGGCTTGAGAATTGAACCCGGAACCCAACTCGGCTAACGGTCCTAACAGGCGACAGCCGTACCGTTACACCAAAGAGGTACAGTTAATGTAATATTTAGTTTACATTAATTGTGCTTAAGAAGTTGAAAATTGCCTTTCTGTCGGGTAATCTCACAGATAATTTCCTCCTTCCTAACAGATAGCGTGACACATGCTCTACCGTTGAGCTTGACCGCGTCTCTTAACAAAAAGGTAATGAGCTAATTAGCTAATCCAAAGAGTACTCAACCGAATCTTTCACTAAACCGCTGACCCATTGTATGGTAATCTTTTGTGATTTTCTTTTGAAATATATTGTTATTCGTTCATCTATTTTCTCTGCTTTTTAGATAATATAAAAATAATATTCTGTTTCGAAATTTAAAAATTCTTTTTTTTAAATTTTTAACCGAATAATATTGAGCTTGTCTATTGCATAATATAGAGATTTTACGGTCTCTTTTATTAATATAAAGATTACTGATTGCATTATTAATAGTATATTTTAAATTGTTGTACAATACCAAACCCAAAGAGTAAAAACGGTTCCCTTTTACATATTTATATTTAGATCGCGATATAATTAGACTTATTAATAATTTAATTCTTTTATATCGCACATGTTATACCTATACTAAAAATATACTTCTAAAAAGTTAAAAACGTGATTTTATTTTTATTTTGATAGTTAATAAATATGGTGTGGTACCCTTAAGGCGTGAATCAGACTGGCACTTGTTCTTTTTTAAATTGCCTTTATTTTGTATATTTTTTTTTATTTTGTACAATAAAGTCAAAAGTGAAGAAATAAAGCTAGACGATAGTACCTTACGTCAGTAAAGATTAGTCTGGACTATCAAGTTTGCTATTATATTATAGAGTTTAATACAGGATCGAATTAAAAAAAATATATTTATCATGCCTATATCCCCGTAATTGCGGACAGAGGTATGTACAACATATGCACTCACGATTAGCGGATATGTGATAGGTGGCAAGTTCGTCGCTATATCGGGCGATTTGTTCCTTCACCGTAAGAGCACTCAGAAAATGCTGTTAAGTTAAAATATTGATACATGGTGGGGTGTCAACCTGGACTTCTGAAATGGAAGTCCAAAGCGCGCACCACTAGGTCACAAAGTTCATATAATTTAAATATTAATTTTTTAAGCAAAACTATTATACATTTGAAAACAATATGTACACGTAATCTATGTGAACTAATTAAACGTAACTAACTGGCTAATTAACTTTTACACTTGTTCTTATCTTAAAGATCAAATAAAAACCAAGGAAGTTAACTGCCGGTTAATACAATACATTGGTGTGAAGGTATCAATGAAAATACTCCGAAATTACACACTTTGTGTAACAAACTAGCAATACTCCCGACTCGATTTACGATTTTTTCGATTGTCTGGTAGTAAAAGTTTTTATTTTTACCTTCAGATGGAAGAAAGCAACTTTTTTTTAAAAATGTTAGACTCCATCGAGCAGAAAACTAGTATACACTTCCCGGAGCACTAAAATAAGAGAATTCTGAGATCACATGTTTATCAATTACATGTGATCTGAGAATTATTTTATTAATTAATAAAAATATTAATTGAATGCATTGAATATTAAATAATCCAGAATCCTGTATATTCCGAGTGTCAGGTTATATTTGGTTGACCATTAAGGGTTAAGGGTGGTTACGTCTGTTATTCCTAAAGCTTAGACTGATTCCTTTGAGCTTGGAAAACATTTCTAGTGCGTTTATTATTATTTTCTGTGGTGTGACGGCACGGCTGTCGTCTGTCAAGACCGTTAGCCGCGCAAGGTCCCAGGTTCAATTTCCAATTCGGGTAACTTTACTTAATTTTTTTTAGCTTATTCTGAGTAAGCATTATATTGTCCGGGATTGGAATATTCCCGAAGTAGCAATAGGCTTGCCACTTATCGCATCATGGCCCCTTGGCTAATCGTGGGGGTTCTAGTATATCTGCTAGACTTACTAGTCGTGCATACCTCTGCCTACTTCTTCTGAGATAATAGGCGTGAAGGTACCTTTTTTCGTTATTTTTCCTACGGAAACGAAATATAGATTAAAATATAATCTAACTCGGAACCATTGTAACCACTAGCCAAACTTTGTCTAGTCTAAGATTATAATATGTAGATATATACAAAGATCCCCGTACATTCCAGGTTAAAATTATGTTGATAGTTTGACCATTCTGTAATTTCTATAGTACCAAACTTACGATGTAGTAAAAAATAAGGCATAAACTGTAAAGAGTTCTGTGGTCTGTGTTCTATTTAACAAAAAAAAGTATAAATGAAGCCGGACGGTTCCTAAGTTATATCAAAATATAAAGTCTTTTTTCCCTTTTCAACGAAACCTCCTTAAATAAACGGGATAAATAGCCAATAACCTACCGCAGAGTATAGGCTACCCGCTAGGCTTTCGTCACGACAGGTTCAGTAGTTTTGGTGTTAATCATGACTGAGATACAGGCAGACAGACAAAAAATCAAAAAAAAGGATGTCTTCTGCTGCCCACTTTTAGACGCCTAGAAATTTCTTTTTTAAACATCTTCAATGAAGAGAATTAATTTTATAGTTTTATTATATGTAAGTCAAGTTTTTCATTATCATTTATATAGATTTACACGCAAAACGTCATTATAGCTTTATAGCTCTATTAGGGTACTGTAACCGAATGGAAAAAGGAACTCTGCTGTCAGCCTATCTATCGGACTATTTGTCATCAGGCTGTATCTCATAAACAGTGACAGCTAGACAGATTAATTTTTCAAAGATAATGCTATTACAACAAATACTAAAATATAGAATAACGTAAGTATTTAAAGGTTCCCCATACTACGAACGTTCTGACCCGAACAATAGATGGCGCTATGTATATAAGTATGCATATAAGATTGCAATATTAATTGGACTAAATAGTTATATTTAGTTCTATTCATGTAAACATAAATGATGCATGAAATTGTGGTTGTTGTGCGCAAGCTATATAAATTATTTTACGCTTGTTCATTACATAAAATGAGATTAGATTTTTCTGTTTTGATTACAGCCGTATATAAAATAAAATCCCTAAAACTAAATCATGGCTGCATCAACGGCAAAATTGATGGGCATAATGTACGGTTCCGTTTATTTATTAAACAGCTCATAATTTTACTCTAAAAAATGCAGAAAAAACTATTATACTTGCAGCGGGTTAAACCAGATAGCGCTATAATAAATAAATCCAAACAATGGTTTTTAGGACGAAAAAAATTTACAAGACAACACCGTGGCGTTAAAAATATATAACCTTCTTCAAGAATTAGCTTATAAAATTAGCATAGGTGATATAGTTCCAGTGCTAGTGTGTATCAGAAACAATTATCGCATAATTAAAGTATGTATCATTCATGTTACTACAGATGTGAGGAAGTATTTAAGTGTTTGATTGATTATTTAATCTGATAGATACGTAACACGAGGAAACTGGGGCCGCATAATGATTGCGATGTAGTATCGACGGAAAAAACAGGGGATATGCTAACGCCAATTTAGGTGTAATTGTAGTTTTTCATTGTTTGGTAATATTACGTGCAAAATATTGATCGATACATATTTTAATATTGATCAATATTTTTTATTATCAATATCGTTATAGCGACGGATTTGCCACCGGATCTTGGAATATATCTAATGTCGGCTAATTGTGATTGCATACAGATGCGACAAAAAAACAATTCAAAAAAGTTCGCCAAGATTAAGTAATATTTCATGAGGGCCAAGGCCACTTTGGAAAATTGCGAACTCTAACACTATGATAATATAAGCTTGGTGTTCTGTGAATCGATACGTTGATATTTGTACCCGCGACTTAGTCCGCCTTTTATATGATGCCCCGTGGGTTCCCCGGGGAACTTGGTACCGCCCGCACTTAGGGGTATGAAAAATAGATGTTGGCCGATTTTCAGACCTACTCAATAATATGCTAATATATTATAATGTAATAAATAAATAAAATAAATAAAATTTGATGAGTATCGTTTCGGAGGAGTACCGAAACGAACATTGTGACACGGGAATTTTATATATAAGATTTTATTTTATACATTTCTAAAATAAAAGTTTATTTCATAAACTTCAAAAATAAAATTCTAAAATAAAAGTAACCTAAGCCGTTCTTTATTAAATTAGCTGTCTGCTAAATCAAAATCGGTTCAGCCGTTTCAGAGATTAGCGGGTACAAAAAGAGAGACAAAAACTCGAAAAAATACTGTCATGACATAATATGTACCTTACAAACATGCATATGCATTTAGTAAAGTTTTTTTTAATATTACATACAGACAATCCAATTTTATTTATTTGTATAGACGAAAAACGAATAAAACATTCGTATTAATGGTAACATTAGCATTAATTTGACTCGATATGAGTCAAGGGTCAATAGCACAATTCTTAACTTGGGTCTTAACGTAGATTCCTCACACGTTATATAGACTGAATAAACTTTACCAGCGTTGTCTTACATCATTTTTTTTTTCTTTTTTTATGGGATAATATAGCCAACAGGCAAAGGCTCACTTAATGGTAATAGGCAACCGTGGCCTATAGACACCATATATGTTGTAAGTGCTATATTAAAAATAAAATACACTAACAAACAAAACAAACTAAACTAAAGTACACTGACTAAAATAAATTCAACAAACACTATTCATGCCGGTTTTATAGATAATCTTAGGGATCCTTTTGTGCGCGAGTTCAACTCGGTCTTGGCCGGATTTATTGAACTATTTTTAGTTCGACTTCTTTCAACAAGCTAATAACTTATCCGAATTAATTCAATAATTTCTACTAGTAAAAACTAAATATAGAAGTAATTGCAAAAATAAAAATTATTTAATTTAATTATTAGAAAAGGTATCAGTATACAATCGTAGTACTTTCTTCAAATATCTCTCGCCACTGTGGTGTAACGGTAAGGCTAGGCCAGGCGACCTGTAAAGACCGTAAGCCGCAGAAGTTCCCGGGTTCAAATCCCAGGTCGAGCAAATTTTCTTAAAGGTTTTTCAGATTATTATGAGTAAGCATTACGTTGCCCGGGATTGGAATGTGCCCGAAGTGGCGATGGGCTTGCCACCTATCACATAAGGGCCCTTGGCTAATCGTGGGTGTTCTAGTATGTCTACTGGAATTACGAGTCGTGGATATACTAGCACACCTCTGTCTACCTCTTCGGGGATAATAGGCATGAAGGTGCTCTTTTTTTCTTCAAAATACAGACACGGTTTACGATTTTATAATATGTTCATGTTATTATACCAAAATAGGATATTTAAGGTACCATTGTGTACATTTGTTCTTTGTCGGAAACAGAGTGGGCGATTTAACATAGTTAAGGATAAGATGATCTCGTTTTACCTTTTATAACGTAATGTGTTCATTGACTTCACGTACTTCGCGAAATAGACGTAGGCCAAAATACAAACCACTTTTGGAATAGTTTGTAAATATCTAGTATGTTTAATCTCCTTACAACGACCTGTCAAAAATATTAAACATCTATCTCACTCTAATAGGGTTTGTTTATTCACTCTCAAAGGGACGGTTTTGTTAAACTTTACTTTACTTTACTTTGTCAACTAGTGGATAGACCGGCAAAAATAAAGGTTAATTTTGAGGTATTATTTTTTAATTATAGTAAGTGATACGCAAAAAGTATGTGTTAATTTTTAAAATAAGAAAACTGACTACAATTTCAATTTTATATCATCTGAGAAATGGAAAAGCAGATAAAAAATAATCTAAATTGGTTGATCTAGTAAATATTTCTGATTTACAATAATAATTATAAATATCTCTGACGCCAAAGTAAGCAAATTATATGCTTGTGTTATGGGTGTTAGACAACGATACTAATACGTAGAAATACCACAATAAATTTAATAAACACCTAGACCCGAACATACAGACATCTATGTTCATCACACAAATGCCTGCCCCCGTCAGGAATCACGGTAGCGTTAGGAGTGTACGATAAGCCCTCGACTAACGAGGTGCAAATACAAGAAATATATATTCTCAAATCTTGGAAGCTGGTGAAAAACAAAAAAAAATCAACAATATACCTACTTTTACAAAATTTAAAAGACATTATTATAATATTCTCTAACGTGAAATCAGATTTAAAGTTGCTTTAAAAACGAAATAGAAATAACCAGCGGGTGTTGAAATGCACGAATTCTGAGTTTAGATGCAGACTAAAGCATTCAAATCGCTTTAGTCAACGAATTATAAAGTTCTATTTGATTATAACTCAATTCTTAAATAGACATTATTCTGTAATTATTTTTATTACCCTAAATTGATATATAGTGAAATATATTATGACTGAATAAAATTTTACCCAGGCATAAATCTTACATAACTTTAAACGCTCGTCCTAAAAAGTTGATGCTTTTGAGTTAGAACTTTGTTCTTTGGATAGAACGAGTTGGTCCGACTATGACGCACAAGATCTCGGATTCGGTTCCCGGGCACAGTAACTTGTTCTTACGGGTTTTTTTAGTTTATCCAAAAAACATAACGTTGCTGGGATTGGATCTGTGCCCAACATGACGACAGACTTGCCACCTACCACATCATGGGACCTAAAATACCGTCGGCTAATCGTGGGTGCACAGGAAGAGTATATACGTAATAAGTATGTACCTCTGCCTAACCCTTGATAAATGTGGCTGTTTTATTTTTTTGTAATTAATAATAGAGTTGTTACATTTCTATGCAAAATTATATAGTCTTCATAATCTAGATACGTTAATTAGTAGGCTGATCACTAATTATGGCACTGGGTTCTATTAAATAATAACATCATTACGTAACACGTACCATAACTAAAACTCTGATTGATATGCACTAGGCGGAATACACTCTCGCTGTCACTTGAGCTTCCATACTTACGGCCGTAAAACAACTTTCGATTTCTTTACAATATATTTATTATTGCGTTTTAATAATTCAGTATCTCGAACTGTATACATGTATTTCTTTAAATGTTTTTTTTATCTTTATAGTCCAGAGCCGATAATTATTTAGACATAAAAAAATTATAATAGAATGAAATCTATCGGTAAAGGAAGAGAACGTGGTAAAAATTAAAAGAAAAATTAATTACGCTCAATTAGATGTCATGGAGTGGGAGGGGGGTGAACATTTTTCCGTTTTTTTAGCTTTAACTGAGGCATTGGCTCTAGGCTATAAAAAAATACATAAATAGTGAGATTCCATAGACGACTTATGACTATTTTGAACTTGATGCAAATTAATTGAATTTGACTAATGGCAGCTGCTTACGCCTATGATAAATATTCAAAAATATATAATACTAGCTGTTCCCGCGACTTTGTCCAAGTTTGAATGTAACTAAATAAAAAGTAGCTACTCGTTATTATATCAGCTGTCAAATTCTGTACAAAGATTAACAAAGAAACAGATAGACAAATACTTTATAAACATACACATAAATGTAGTAAAAAGCGTTTATTTTAATATTACGTACAGACACTCAAATTGTTTTTATTTTTATGTATGTATTTGAGATGTAATCCCACCTAGCGCTGACAAAGCGAAGTCATATTACAAAGCGATAAAGCAATAACCACGCTGATTAACAGTCAGGCCCACGAACAAAAACGCAACTCCTTAAGATACTCCTTAAAATATGTAATAATAATCGGCCCACTATGCTTATGATAAATGACTGTCACACTCCTACCTGTCTCCGTCATAAATACGAGGCCAGAATACCATGTAAAATGAAACATTTTATAAGCTTTTTATTTAACTTGCAATGTATGTATGTTTGGATGACAATCAGATACGTTTTGAGCTGAATTTTTTATACATGTTGGAACACCATTGTGTCCGACATGGTGTAACATACAAAATGGCGGAATAGTTATTTTAAATATATTACAACAATGTCGTATTCAAATGAAAGCCATTCCGGACGAGAACAACGGGAAAAATAAAATCACGTCACGCTAAATCCAATATGGCGAAATACCCAAGATGGCGGACTAGTTATTTTTAATGCACTCCAGCAATTGGTACCCAATTGAACTTACTAAGTATAACACTGAGGAACTTGTCTAGCAATGACTACAAATCTATACCAATAATAAAGTTGGAGCGTCTGTATGTAATATTAAAATAACCGCTTTTTACTAAGTGCAACTGCATATGTATATTTACAAAGTACTAATACCAAAACAACATTTTTAAGATTTTTTTCTGTCAGTATGTCTGTTTGTACCCGCTAATCTCTGAAACGACTGAACTGATTTTAACGGGACTTTCACTGGCACACAGCTGATGTTATAAGAAACATCTTAGGCTACTTTTATTTTAAAATATTAATTTAGAAATGTGTTAAATAAAAATATAATTTAACAATAAAGTGGACGAAGTCGCGAGGGCTAGTCACTACATATTATAAAACAAAGTCACTTTCTCTGTCTGTCTCTCTAGGTATGCTTAAATCTTTGATGCGATTATTTTAATAGATGGAGTGATTCAAGAGAAAGGTTTTTATGTATATAACATGTATAGTATACCCGTGCGAAGCCGGGGC
>DVZL01004071.1:0-13290 GCA_018236625.1 Lasaia peninsularis | reverse complement strand
ATCTATGTTCATCACACAAATGTCTGTCCCCGTCGGGAATCGAACCCGAGCCTCGCGGTAAGTCGATGCGGTTAGGCACGCTAGGTACTCGGCCAACGAGGCGGTTAACCACCACCACCCATATGCTTATATGCTTCTAACCTCTTTCTTTTGATTGTAATATGACAATAAGATGGTTTTTGGATACAATCAGATGGATTTCCTGATAATAGGGAATAGACGTCTCAATGTAAGACAAAAGTGTACCAGGTTTTGGTTGGGATATTTAGATTGTGTTAGTTTGTCAGCTGCCTTAATCCGAAAACTGGATTAGGCGGCATAAACAGGTTTAGTTCTAGTAAAATATATTCAACATTTGAACATATATACATAAGGTTTCCGTACTCCTTCGTGTAAGCTTTAAATACTTTCATATTTTTCCGTCTCCGCAACTTTCCTAAAGTTTTTCCTTTGTCTTATATACTAGTTATTTCCCGCGATTACGTCTTCTTATGAAAGTCCCTTTAGTACGGAAACACGTATAGATATAATGATCAAAAGTTGATATCACTCTTCTGTCTTCTATATTCACCAACAAAAAATATACAGAATCTAACAATTCGCGCTGATGCGACAGTGATAGTACAAGTTAATAAATATCTATACATCATGAAGAAAAGTGAATTCTGTACATTGATTAAAATAAAATTGACATAAATAAATTAAAAGTAAAAAAAAAACTCTTTGAAAAAGCTTTTATTGAAAGTTTGAAGTGCATTAAAAATAACTATTTCGCCAACTTGGATGGTCCACCATATTGAATTTAAATGACAACACATTATTTTTCGAGCTCCTCTCAACTAGCCCTTTCATTTGATATCCATCTGGTAGAAGTACCTACATCAAAAATAACTATTTCGCCATCTTGGCTGGTCCGCCATATTGGATAAAGAATGACGTCACGTACCTTACCGTGTATTGTCATGGAAATTAAACGTGTATACAAAATTTCAGCTCAATCGGATAAAGATATCTACTTCTAAGATCCACCCGAATATACATACTTACATAAACATACATACATTGCAAGTTAAATAAAAGCTTTTAAAATTGGTCTAAATGGCTAAAAACAGGCAGCAAAACACATTTTTAGAATTTTTGTCTACCTGTACGTCCCTCTATATTCCGATAAACAATAAACGCTGATATTTTTAAACATTACTTAGAACAGCATTACCATAAATTAATTAGTTAAAACCTTAATAATATCATGAGAAAGGTTGAGATTAATTTACGTAATGATACTATAAATATAATGTCTGCAGCAAATGAGGCTTGCAGTTCGGGGTCTCTTGCTCGATACCGACTTAACCGAGCGGGCGTTTATGGACAACGCCTTTCTTTTATAACCCTTTGTTGTGTAAGGAAACTTTTACGTCTGATGTATCGCATAAAAACCGGTTTTACAACTTCTATAAAATACTAGATAAGATCTTTTTTACAATTATATCACATGGGGTTGGGCGGCGCAGAAATACGTTTGATTACTTATAATCTATTTATAGATATAATAAAACTCTAGAAGAGTAAATTCTGTACATTAAAGATATTGAGAAAAATAGATCTACGCGACTATTAAATATTTCGCATTTTTAGAATAGTAGAACTAGTTGCCACGTTCGGAAATCGAACCTAGGGGCTCGTGCGTCAAAGTCTAACTCCAACTACACTCGACTTAAATCTTAAATTATTAAATTTTTTATCTAATTATATAATAGAACTGAGTTTATATATATATAATTTAGCTAAAAATTCTGAGACGATTTTAATAATATTTAATAACAGATTCATCTTTCTAAATGACTATCTAAATTTCGAAAAGACAAAAAAAGAACAAAAATGTCTAAATTAAAAACATGAAATGGGTGGTACGTAGCTTGCCGGGGAAGCTAGTTAATATTTTTATTTAATTAATAATGTTTTTACTGCCAAAGGGGAAAACAAACAGATATGATTAATATAAGAACCCAAATTTCCTACCTGTCATCCTTATTTCTTTATTTACGACTCCTGATTCTTGACACATACACGCACCAATTTCTTATATTTTTTGCAGGACCTCATTATCCGCACAAACTGCTCGTAGTATTTGACAGGTTATGTGATATAGTATACGCCTGAATTTCTTATTATCTAATGTTTTTGGATTCATACAACTCTTCAATATTTCGGTGGCTCGTTGTAATAAGTATGTTCTGAGATGGATAGATAATAATTTAAATGCAGTGCAAAAAAACGAATTTAGTTCATAATTATTTCTAAATATATGTTTTTGTTCGTATTTCAATAAGTACTGAATTATTAACAAATTGAATCGATTGACATGAAATAAATAAAGGAAAAGGAAAATATATATAAATAAATAAATAAATATATCAGGAAATATTTTAAGCTCAAAAGCTGTGCCGAATAAAACACATACATATTTTTTTAAATCACTTGATAAATATCTAAAATATCGTGTTACATACATAAAAATAAATGGTTACATTGTATAACTTCATCGTCTTCGTCCGTTATAAAGTCGATTAAAAATACTTGAACGTATTTAAAAAAAAACTAATTTAAATCAGATATTGTACCAACACTTTTGATATTAATTATTATTATATTACTATAAACTTTATTGTACACCAAACAAATTAGTTTGTACAAAAGGCGAACTTAACGCCTATTGACATTCTCGACCAGTAAGTTTTTTGGCCAACAGAAAGTGTAATATGCAGGTGCTACATAGACAATAATTAAATTTAATATAAGCATGTTGTCATGAATGTAATATAAAAAAAACGCGAAGTTCGACTTGGACTCGCCCACGAAGGGTTTCGTACCATTCTTCTATAAAAACTTCAAGAAAATCAAGTTGTCGTATTGGAGCAACCATTATATATTTATTTTATACTGTTTTTAGTATTTGTAGTTATAGAGGCGATAGAAATACACCATCTGTGATAATTTCAACTGTCTAGCTGTGATACAGCTTAGTGATATACAGAGAGACAGACGGACAAAGGAGTCTTAGTAATAGGGTTCATTTTTTAGCCTTTGAGTACAGAACCCTAAAAAGTAAAATAAGATACATTTCACTCGTATATCTGGTA
The DNA here is from genome assembly GCA_018236625.1 of Lasaia peninsularis. NCBI lineage: Eukaryota > Metazoa > Arthropoda > Insecta > Lepidoptera > Riodinidae > Lasaia > Lasaia peninsularis. Next base: position 10,150 of record DVZL01004071.1, on the reverse strand, counting down.
TCTGAATCAACTCACTAATGCAGGACATTGATAGCTTTTATATGGAAAAAATACCATTTTTTTCCATTTTTTATGTCTTTTCTTAAGTCCCAGGAAATTTTCTAGTTTTTCTTTCCATAAGAACCTACTCCTGATAATAATGAACACAAAAAAATGAGCGAAATCGTTTCAACCGTGGGTGCTGCGAGGACACTTTAAAAGCTTTTTAAATTTATCCTTCTTTTCTAATTTGTTTTTGTTGTCAGCCTGACGTTTAATGTAGGTTACTGTAAAAGAGTTGGTAAGGTTTAGACCTAATATATAAAATTTCCTTGAAACAATGTTAGTAACCGTACTTCTCCGAAACGGCTTGACCAATTTTTACCAAATTTTATATGTGCATTTAGTAGGACTGAGAATCGACTGACATCAATTTTTCAAGTGCGGGCGGTACGAAGTTCACCGGGGCAGCTAGTAAAATATAAAAGGCAAAATTCTGATTAATGTATCAACGCACAGACCCTTAGGGCTAGAAACTTATAATTTCTCATACGTTGCTTATAACGTAGGCATAAACTATTAAGGAAGAATTTACAAGGGGGTAAAATAGGGGATAAAAGAGAATTTCAGGTTCCGTTGTAGAATACGCCAACTACCTTACACCCAGGCAGCTCGTAAGAGGCGAGCACATGGTCTATTGTCACCAACACCGTGACTTTGAATAGATGTCTTGCAACGACTTGCCCGTATTGGTAAAACCGCCTTAGCTATTCCAGCCACAATAGCGTCAGTGCTCGCCCTTATCGTATTATGATTTGGAGGGTAGGATAGCCTGTAAACTTACTCCCGCAAGAGGCTTACCATTTCTGCCTCTGGTTGGCAACGCACCATTTCCACCTTTGGTGTCTATAGGCGACGTATATTTCATCTGGAATTCGATCTGCTACTGTGACTCCCAATATCATAAAAAAATAACTGATTGGAATAAATAATAGAAATAGGTAGACGTAGCGGTGTGCAATAGCTAGTTTTAAGTAAAAATATAAATTCATACAAATGAGAGCTCTATGGCTGTTGTCATAAGGAGCACGTGGGCGCCCCTTGAATGTTAAAACAAAACGTAACCCTGTGCAGTGGGTGTACTGTTACGAAATGTTTACTCTATCAACAAATATCAGCATAACAGGAGAACAATAACGTATAAATGGGTATTTTAATAAATTTTCAGTGAGTTAATAAATGTTTTCTTATACTAAGCGTGCATTTAGTCTCCAAAAATAACTGTTCTAGCCTCCTAAAAATTCCCAAATTTGGTATTTAAGTGAGTACCTAAAAATCCATGGAAAATTACCCAAACTAATCTAACCTCAAATAACGTTATGCTTGTGTTATAGGTATTAGCCAACGATAATAATACATACTTAGATACCAGAATATATTTAATAAACACACAGACCCGTAAATACAGACCGACTACTTCGCGTTTGGTCGATGGCAATAAGCTAATATGTTAACCACTCGACCAACGAGGCAGTTAAATTATTTCATTTAAATTTTTTTTTTTGAGATCAATTTGCTTATAATCGATACAGGCTATTCCTATAATGGAGGTTACAAAATATTTGACGAACTGATCAAAATTGGGTGTTGTAATTCCTTCTATTATTATAATTTCGAAAGTAACAATATCTAAACCACTGAATCGATTTTAATTAAATTTGGTACAGAGAAGAAAGAAGATTACTTTTCAACCGACTTATTTAAAAACAGGTTGTTTTTACGCAATAAGTATTATAAGGCGGAAAAATTTCTGCCTTTTGAAAGTTACCTGTGTTATTAAAATGACACAGGTAACTTTCCAACAGGTTAGGCCTATGTGGTGTAACGGTACGGCTGCCGCCTGTTAAGACCGTTAGTCGCGTAGGTCCAGGGTTCAATTCCCAGGTCGGGCAACTTTTCTTAGATGTTTTTCAGATTACTCTGAGTAAGCATTACATTGCCCGGGATTGGAATGTGTCCGAAGTGGCTTAAAATATAATATGATGAAATATATAACAAGGGTATACTTTAACGAGATATTTTTATTTAAACTAACTATGAAATAATTGTTTATTGGGTTCTATACTCAAAGGGTAATTTGAATAATGAAAAGCTTAAATACAACGCGGCATAGCTTAAAGTCTAAGTCCATTGTCCACCATCTTCATGCGTGGCGTTGCTCGTCTGTTCGATGAATTTGTCTTAGTGTCGTGGTCGTTCGTGGGCGGCGGTGACGTACCGTCAAGGGTTCCACTTGCCCGTTTGCCCCGTATAGACCGGGCGCTGGAAAGAATTGTGAACAGTTGATTCAGCCCAGCAAATGTTCTTCAAATTGTCAAACCAAGGCTTGTTCTTGTCGAAAATTTTTATTATGTTGTATTGCACTTTGCAAATGTATTAATAATGATTGCCAAAATAAAAAACATTAATTTTTACATTTTTCTTTCAAATAATTATGTTAAAATTTGATTTTTTATAATAAATTATTTTTTTATCACCAATTATTATAATTATTTTTAATTTTTTCATTTATTTTTACAATTTTATAGCTATAGATATCTTTAATTATAAGAAACAATAGGACATTGTTAAAAGAACAACTATTAAAATAGTTTCAAAGCATTTGTTCAGTCCATTTACATGAATATCCGAAAGAGTGGGTTAAACAAAAAAATGGACGAACGGGGCTCCTGGCAACATTCTAATTTTAAATCTGCAAGCTTTTCTGAGTTCAAAACAATCTACAGTACGCGGTCCTCACATTTTGCATACTCAACTTCCTTCAGCGCCTGCACTAGTATAGAAACATACCATTTACACTGGATTTCGATAACTCTCATAAAACTTTGCCTACTTGATTACTTTGTTCAAAATTCAGAACAAATCTTACAGTTGTTTTGGCCTCTCGGTAGCCTCCGCCTCGAATACTTGTCTTTTAAATGTTTTCAAACATTTGACTCAATAATTATAAGGTTGTCGTGAATTGTTTTGGAACCGATAAATAAAAGTGTTTTGACCCAATTCTTAGTTCCGTAATACTCGTCATTGCACTACAATTCTTTTGAAACTGAGTTTTATTTCTATTAATGGAACTTGCATTCAAAAGAGTTTTATTTACTATGGATTTTCTGGGGCAAGTGCTTTTGATTATAAGTTAGAGACCGAACAAAGTTTCGACCCAAATTTCGAGTCAATCTTTTGTGTAAATAACAATCGGGAACCTAATCTTAATTTTTTATACTTAAACGAAAAAAATAAGAATATTAGCCTAAAATTGGCTTGACGGAAATCTGCATTTACGCGATGGCAAAATTATGAGCTTGGGTGAGAAATGTGACAAATTATATTTCTGTCATGGACATCGTTTATCTTGTCGCATTAAGGCTTTTCACATACACCACATATAAAAGTAAATATATTTTCTTATAAAATAAATAGCATTGCTTTATAAAAAAAAGCAATCGTGGCAAATGCTTAATTGGTTTTATTGTTATTTAATTTGGATGCCTCATGTCGTATGGGATTCTTCTTTCTATCACTTCTGTGGATATACAATATTTGTTTTTCAAATTAGGCGTATGGGTCTCAAGGAAAAATTCCAATAAATTAATATTCCTACGGTAACATCTCAAGGAAGTTCTCATTTTGTCATTTTTTTATGTTTGTTATGTGATTAATAGGTCAATTCCCGGTTTGAATTTGGAGTAATTTGGGAGATAGGTTAGATTCCAGAAGCTTTTCTAACAATTGGCTATTTAAAATATGTACAAATGCAAAACAAAAATGCCCACAATAAACTTGACTAAGTTTTGCAGTTTTACTGCGTTTAAATTATGTAATTATATGAAAATAATTTATTTCCAAAATTGTGTGATAAAAAGTTGTTACAAAAACATTAAATTATAACAATCTATTTCACCATATTGTGTTTTGCAAATATTTTAACAAATTATTACATTTATTATTATTATAAGCTTAACCGCCTCTGTGTTCGATAGAGTCGGTGTAACTTAGAGGGTTGCCAACTTAGGAGTTTTCCCCCCCAAATTTAGGGGTTAAAAGAGCCGAATAGGATTTTTAGGGGTGTTATATTTTAGGGATACTTTCAGAGTTTATTTAACTTAGAATATTCATAGATATTCATTCATAGATAATATGAATATAGAATATTAAAAAATGTTGCTATATAATATTTATTTGTAATCTTTAATCTCTTGTTTATATCAATAAATTTAAATATATTTATGATTTATAATTTATTTATATTTATGATTTGTAATTACATTTTTTTAACGACTAGATGATAAAATTATTCTGGTAATAATGATTAATTACTTAATTCAATAAATATTTTAGGGGAATTCCCCAGTAGTAGAACAAATGGCAAAATAAACTCCTCGGCTACGAGGTAATAACCAACATTGTACCAAATGTATGACTTATTAGAAGATTATTACATCGCTATGGCAACGACATACAAGGCCGAAAAGATAAAGTAATTACAGATCTCTCGGGAAAGTAATTGGAGCTTATACATCGCCGGAGAACGAAGAACTGGAATTCGTATGTAGAGCACTGAACGAGTAATCTAAGACAAATATTGATTTGACAAAATGGGCTGACGACATGTAATGGCGGAAATAAATGATGAATTTTGGGAGTAGCATTTTTATATGAATTATAAGACAAACAGACACGTTTCTTAATGGTAAGAAATACGTTTTTATTTTTCTTTATTTATTAAAAATCCATATATCATTTTAATATATACAGGGTGTTTCAAAAAGGTGTGGTAATACTTAAACTGGATATACCTAGGAATATTTAGAATCCGCCTCCCAAAGTTTCAATATTAAATGTATCGTAGATTTCGAGTTATTGCAGTTTGAACTTTAACGAAAACAGCTGACAAGTCAGTTAATTGTAGTGTCATCGAACTAAAAGGTGTCACTGACACTATATTACAATGACACTACTAATACAATTTCTGCCTACAATTTACTATGGGCTTAACGCCTTAGGTAGGCATGGAAAATGTGTACTTAGCTATGTAGCGATGCTAGGGAAAAACAATTAAAAAATATTTTTTTATTTTTGTATGGTAATTAAAAATTGTGATTAGAATTGAGGCTTGTGATTCTAGAGACGATGTGTATCGAACCTTTCAATATTATCACACCGTTTTGAAACACCCTGTATAATTTACGTAACACGCTATAGACTCCTGAACTGCTTAACCGATTTTATTCAAACTTTGCACACCGTGTGCAGTTTGATCCAACTTGAAAGAAAAAACATCTCAGTTTGTAGTCGTAATATTATTTTATTACAAAAACTTTAGCCACGTCAACGCGTAGCCGTGGTTAGTACAGATATAACTCATTGCGATATCCATAATAAGTGATATAATGTAATAATTTTCTTTAATTTAAACAAAAAATATTTACTAATAATTTAAACAACACGATAAAGGCTTTCAAACTCTTTGTTAAGTAATTTTAATTTAAAGCTGAAAAAGACAAAAACTTTGATAGCAGAATTGCAATATACTTCAGTTACTTGCTAGACTAACTAACAACTTGTGAAATAATTTTAATCTACAAATGAGTGATGGGGTTGTCGTATCCCAACGCCGCTTTGAAATGTATCCACAGGCTACGAGGCGTTATTTTTTTCAAACAAATCTTTTGTAAACATTGAGTGCAGTTGTTTGACGTTATTTTCTCTGCTTTGCGCCACTCGAAACGGCCTTCTACTTTAAAAAGTAAATAAATCGTCTTAATAGCGCTTTGATTCAAAGTGAAACATATTTCAATGCTTTTAGAATTTTAAATTCCGAATAAATGAAAAACGCAACTTTGTGTATATGTGTGCGGGTGTGAGTAGTGCGTGCGAAAATGCAGATGACGCAACTGCGTCAGAGCTTACGTGCGTGTCTGCGTACAGGCATAACTATGTGCATGTGTGCGTGCGTATGTGCGTACGTACGTATGTGCGACGTGCGTGCGTCTGTTGCTATATGGGATATATCAATTTTATATTACTTATACACATGTTTTTGAAACATTATCATTTCAACGAATTTATATTTAATATGTACAGATATATCTCATTATACATATAAAAATGCAATAGTAGGTATGTATTACATGTTTATATTGAAATGCTCCAACTTTTTTCCGAGAAAGTATTAATAACTTACGAGCACGGTGTTTGCAATCCTGAAACTTCTTACGAAACAAGTTATTGTTGTTGTTGTTGTTGTTGTTGAGTAAGTTTTATTTATGTGTGTAGCGTGTTACTACAGCTACTCGAAGATCACAATTTTTAAAAGAAGAAAGTTTCCAAATAAGAAAGGGGTTTTAGTTCAACTGTATGTTTTTATCATTACTTCACTAGTTAACTTTAAGAACCAATTTCGATTATTTTATATTTATTTAAAGTAAGTGCTTTCCAGTCCTGCTCAGATCGGACAAGTGGTTTTTGAATCATACTTAATATTACGTATTACTATATTATTAATGTAATCTGAAGTTTGATATCATATAAAGTCGGCTGTGGTAGATTAGTAATTAGTAATTCTGGGACTATGATTCAAAATTTTCACCTTATCGCCATGTGACGCCAACGAAGCTGGTAAAGTTAGGCCTTATATAATGACGTAAGGAGTAAGGAGCTTGACTCTATATTCCATCTGAAAACTTTTTGACAATGGCATTTGAATTTTACGGTTTCGTCTTTGCAGTAATTCATACACAAATGTTTTAAAACAGAATTGGACGTAGTTAAGCAGATAGGATCCAACCCACACAAATACCAAAATTGATTTAAACATACTAAAGAGGTCGTAAAGTTCTATACTTTCATCCAGTAAAAGATCCTACCGATTAAAAGGCTCCGACGCTTATACAATCGTTAGATACCAACCCACATGTATAGTCGGTTTATATTATTATTCATCAGAAACAATCCAAAATGTTTAGAATTGTTTTTGATATATAAATTTTAAACCCTGGACTAATATTTATATCACAAAAGAGATTTAATACACTTGGGTCTTTTTTATTAATTTATTTCACCCATAAATCAATTATGACAAAATACGATATAAACTTCAAAGTCAATTATCTCATAAATAGTTTGATTTGGATTGAATCCTTTCTGCTTATCTACGTCTAATTGATGTGTGGAAATTCAATAGGACTAATTTGTATAATATATTCATTTTGGCTATTTTAGTTAGCTAAGGCGAGTCAGAGTCGCGCAATGAGGCTATTGTAGCATTATCTAAACGGCAAAAATTAGGCTTTCAGAAAAGAGACCGATATAAATCAGCGATATTTTTTCCCGCGATATATCAACTTTTGGGATTTATTTTCAGATATCAAATTCGTGTCAAAATCAATATATTTTTTAAAGCTCTGCTATCTGCTCGTGCGTCACATCATACATTTGACCAATCCAATTTATTAAATTTAGTAAACGAGTAAGAATGCAGCAGGCTGTATGGGTTTAGTTTATTTGCTTCAACAATTTATTATTATTTTGACAATTTTAATAGGTAATTTTAATAGGATATTTTTTAGTCAATATTTATCGATACATTTGAAAAATATCGATACGATATATATCGATATTTCTTCCCCATTTGCCCATCCCTACAAAAAATTCACGTTTGTTCTATGGGAATTCCCCTCTTAAATATTCAGCTTTTAGTATTTTTGATATAGCAGCAAGAGAAATAAGTCTGAGACAATTTCAACTGTAGCTATCATGACTATTGAAATACAGCCTGCTGACAGACAGAGATGAACGGCGGAGTCTTATTAATAGGATCCCATTTTTTATCCTTTAATACGGAACCCTAAAATTAGAATATTCTAGTTGCTATTACTTTTTACCGAGATAGTGTCTGTGTTTTTGTTTTGAATACAAAACACCTGTGGTTTGATTAAATTAGAAGCTATATTAATTAACCTTTTAGGTTCAGGCCGTGTTTCGCACTTCAACGGGTTTCAGAAACCTTTCATTATGTAAATGAATTCGCTTCATCTTTTTTAGGATCACTTTTTACTTTTTATTAGCATCGTATATATATAAAGGCACGTATTTGAAATGTTTATGTAAAATGTTAGTATAAAGTTGTTATTACATTTGTATTTTATTATATACTAGCTTTGTATTATTTTAATAACACAGACAACTTTCAAAAGGCAGACTTTTCCAACCTATAATACTTATTGCGTAAAAACATACCCGCTTTTAATTAGTCGCTTAAAAAGTAGCATATGTCCTTTCTCAAGGTTAACTCTATCTCTTTGCCAAATTTGATCAAAATCGGTTCAGTGTTTTAGGCGTGAAACAACAGTAAGAGTTACTTCCGCATTTATAATATTAGTACGGATTTTTACATTTTTATTCACAAATTTTATTTGTAAATTTTGTCAGATATTGGAATATCCTGATGGTAATATACAATCGATAGTAAACTTACTTCCGCAAGAGGCTTACCATCCCAGCCTCAGGTTGGCAACGCACCATTTCCACCTTTGGTGTTTATAGGCGACGTGTATTTCTTACCATCCAGAAATCCGTCTGCTTGTTTGCCTTCCATTATCATAAAAAAAAAAAGCCGGCCTTATCGCCAAGTCAGCGATCTCTTACAGGCATCCTTATGGTGTGGAACAAAAGTCAACTAAATATTGTCCAAAGGTGCCTTTAACATTTACATACTTAAGCCTAACAATAACTGGAATATAAGTTAGATAAAACAGAAACATAAGTGTTTTTAAATTATATGTAAGATATTATATATACAGAAAAAAAGTTTGGCTGTATATGCAATCACAGATAAAAATATGTTTATTAAAACGATATTATCGTTTCAATAACGTTCAATAAATCATTAGTCAGTGTGAAATTTGTTTACGCCACTTCCGGTTCCGATTGTCTGGTTGGGACAAAACGTTTTGTTATAATTTCCATTAAATACATAGAGTGTGTGTGCGTGGGTGCGCATCTGTGTGTATTAAGAGACAGTTAATATGTAATTTTTATGACGCGAATGAATTGTAGTATTTAATTCAGTTTAATTAGAAATTCAACTTCATAATTATTTCAGCTTAATAGCCAAGTAGTTAATATTATCATAGGAAGTAAGGAAAAAAAACATTAAGAGTTTTGTTATCTATTGTATAATATAGGAATCCTGCAGTGAAAATGGTGACTCTTTGGCCTATGTAGGCTTCACCGAGCGAGCTCTCGAATAATACTCAAAATTCCATCATGTAGGTGATTGTAGCTATAAACAAATCAGTTCAAGAATGTTATACTTGAGTTTTTACTTTGGTGATAGATGAAGCGGGCTTTTAGCGTTAACACTTAATTGTTTGTAGTTGATGTCAGATACACCCACGCTGTCCCCGTAACTAATGGTTGTTTTTATTCAAAGCCAATAGTTAGGGTTTCGCCCTTGTAACTTCCCGGCCACTGACAGCTAATTTCAATAAGCGGTAACAATTTGTGTATAGTATAGTTCAATAAGACAACCGTTTATCAATAAATAATTACAACATTTCGCAAAAAACACCAAGATATGTGGACGTTTAAAATCATATTAATATAGATTTAATTTAGGATTTGAAAATTATTCGAACTTACACTTGTAAAAATATGTTGTGGTATAATAATATCCCACCAAAACATAAATGTAAAATAGGATAGCCAAGTTCAATACAAAAATTAAGCCCACAGTGCTTCGCCACAAAAATGGAGATCTATATGAATGCCAAGTTCTATGTGAAATTCAAACATGTATTTATAGCAATAAAATAAAAAGTATTAAAATTCTTAAATAAAGTATTAAAAGCAGTTAAAATCAAGTGAGTTGTATTAAAAGTAATTAAAATCAAGTAATAAAAGTATTAAATTTCTTTGCTTTATTGGATTTGATTTGGAAAGTTTTCATTTTATATTGTAGTAGCAGCTCATCCCGGCTTCGCACGGGCATAGTAATATAATAAAAGAAAATACACAATGTCTTACAGTGAGTTTGCTGTACAGTAATGGTTCCGATGGCTGACAAAATAATGTTGACTCCCTCCCGCACCCCTTCAACGCATAGCGGCGCCGA
>DVZL01004070.1:0-13291 GCA_018236625.1 Lasaia peninsularis | reverse complement strand
TGTGCTCGCCTCTTACGAGCTGCCTGGGTGGAAGGCAGTTGGCCTATTCTACAACGGAACCCGGACCAACACGGACTCATTGATTAGTAGGTACTACTTAACAAATAAAACTGTAAAGTAAATTAGTTTCATTTTACGTTACTCGGACTTTGTGAAATTGCTTTCCGCATTTACTCATGATTTTACTGAGCGATTAGCTTACTTGTAACTTTACTCAGACGTGGTGAAAGAGATCCTTAGATGCTGCCAGAGATTTAACAAACATTGTATATTTCAGGTCTATTGTGGTGGAGAAATGTGTCTGTGATGATGATATTCTTCACCATCATGGGTGCGTCACGCTGTTTTATAACAATCCTGATTCCTGTGGTCATTGGGGATACAGTTATTCCGGATAAATTCACAGCAGCTACAGGAATTTTGATGCTCCTCTTTGGAATCATAACTCTCATGCTGGGTCCAATCATAGGTAATACTAGATGTAGCCTATGCTTCTCCGTATTTACGTGATTACACCTGTGGTTCAATGATAAATGGCAAAAATAGCTATCAAATCTCAAACTACAGATATTTTCAAAATTGAATCAAAGTCGGTTAAGTTTTGGAATTTTCGACCATCGTAAACAACTTGAACATTGTCTTGCTTTATTTTCTTAGCTTGTTTGCTTTCTCGGCTTTTAAGAAAAATAAAATTACTGGATAATACTACTGGTATGATTAGATTACATATATATAATCACGCCGGGTCCCTTGCTAGGTAGGTAGAGAGCACCGAGTGCAAGTTTCACGATCCCTACACACTTGCCTAGCTTCCTCCACGTTCATTTGTGATTAGTTCTAATAATCGCCCCATTTTCATGTATACTGTAGAAAGTTAGAAAATAAGACGTATCTCCTGGTGGTAAACAATAATCGCTGTCTATAGATAAAAAAATATATTAAAGATGGTTAGACCAAAAGTATAAAATTGTTTTCCTCTATACTTCAAACCGGATCATGACAACAGCGGATACTAGTGGTATACGTATGGTAATAGGTAAGATGGAAGTCTGGGTAAGCTGTTGAGGGACAATACTTATTATTGGAAATTTGAAATTAAAAAGAACCTCCCGAAGATCCCGTTAAAATAAATAGACTTTCACATAAGCAGCGGCACACCTACAACTACAATATCTATGGCACCTATAAGCCACGGTTGTTTGCTGACTTATTCCATATAAAAAAATTAGTTAATTTTTTTTGATTTAGTTATTTTTTTTATTTCAGGCGCAGTTCGAGATCTAACTAATAGTTACACGACTGCATTCTACATCCTAACTTCATGTTTTGGAATCGTCACATTTTTTTGGACAATAGAACTTATTTACAAAAATAATAAAAATAAACAAAAACCAGTAAAAATATTTTATGAAAAAAATAAAAATTAATTTCGAGTAAAGAATATTTTGTTTTTTTTATTATATTGAACGGATAGACAGTTTTTTATCTATACAAATCTATACTTATGTTATAAAGAGAAAATATTTGATTGTTTGTTTGTTCTATTTAGTCTCCGAAACTACAGGACCGTTTTGAAAAAATCTTTTAGAATCAAAAGTCGACGTTATCCTTGATGAACATAAGCTGCTTTTTACCATGGGAAAATGCTTCGTTCCTATGAGAAAACGGGTAATGGAAGAACGGCTGGTAAGAATTATCTTTCCGTACTTATCTATTTCACATAACTTCTAAATGGTTAAACCGATTGTGTTGAAATTTTGTACGGATATATCGATGGTGGTATGATTTAAAATATAATTGGACCCGGTAGGTGGCGCTGCTGTCATTATGTCAACTACAATCTTACCGTGCGAAGCCGGGTACGACATCTAGTAAATAATATAATGAAAATGGGGAATATGGAAAATAGTGAAATTGTTGACAAAACAGCATAAACATGACTTTGAAATCATCGTAAAAAGTATTAGCTCTAAACCTATCAGAAAGTAATTTAAGCATTTTTGATAGTAATAAAAAATAAAAAAAATCGGCCAAGTGCGAGTCGTACTCGCGTATTAAGGGTACCGTAATATATCTATCTACTACAAAAGCAGCTAAAAATACATGTAGAAATTTGTAGAAATATTATTAATAAATAATAAGTATCATCTTTGATCTTACGTGACACATTTTAAAGTATCATCTGCTTACATGAATAGCACAAAATTAAAAAATATTAAGACGAACGGACAGACGGACAGCAAAGTTTTTTTAAATATAAAACGTGTCTAATAGGGTACCGTTTTTAACCTTTGAAAAAAGAACATTATAGTTCTATCTCCCTCTATTATTCAAGATTTAAATTACTTTTTAATGGCTTCTAAATTGACTATTAATTCAGTAAATTAAAAGTAAACCTTGATAAAAACAAGCTTTCGTTTAGATTTAATTATAAAATAATTTTAATACATAACCATATTGTGCATAAATAACTGATCCGCCATCTTGGATGTTCCGCCATGTTAGATTTAGAATAACGTCACACAGCTTGTGCACTGATATTCAAACTCAGATTTTTGCTTTAAAATTGAATTTCTAATTCCCATCCGAATATAATTAAAAATATGAATTAAGAGATTGTAAAAATATTTTACCCCAATCTAAAAAAATATATAAGAATTTTGGATTGAGTTTTTTTTCCCAATTTTTTCACTACGAATGCCGGTGAGACACTTTATTTGTGATTACAATAAGGTGCACAGCTGTCCGAGATATTCTATATTTTTCATCGTTGGCACTAAGTGAAACTTCCACTTATTAATAGTTTAAATATAAAATGTACTTTCTCACATACTTACTACTTATAATTGAAAAATATTTTTAAAACAGCCAAACAACATCAGCAGGGCTAAAACTTAAGGCTGCCTTAATATACCACTAGGAAGACCTCTGAGAAAAGGCCTTAGTTTACGTCAATTTGTCATTTTAATAATATACCCTGCAAGTATTTCTTTCTAAAGTGTTTGTATCTATACATCAATACATACAAATAAATAAAATTAGAGTATCTAGCAAATAACCGCTTTTTACTAAATGCATATATATGTTTACAAGGTACATTTATACCAAAATATCATTATTTAGAATTTGTTTGTCTGTTTGTTCCCACTTATCTCTGAAACGGTTGCACTGATTTGATGGAACATTCACTGGCACACAGCTGATATAATAGGTAGCTTAGTTAATTTTATTTAGTTATAATCAAACATGGACGAAGCCACTGACACTGCTAGTTACATAGTAAATATTACGCGTATAAATTAGGGTTATTTATTGCTTTTATTATTGTTCGAAGATGTTGGTTTTATTGAGTCATTAAATTTTTATTTTCAGATTACCATGTTTACTTTAAGTTGTATATCATGTTCAAATTAACAAAACATGAAGACATGATGAGCATGTAAAATCATGGAAGATATGCGGAATGAGATAAATCTCATTCCCATTTCATAAATGTTAAATATAAGAAGCAATTAAAAATGTGATTTTTAAGACTCCGCACCGAAAGGGTAACAACGGAACGGTAATAAGACTCCGCTATCCGTCTGTCTGTCTATCTGTCACCAGGCTGTATCTCGTGAACTGCGAGATTTTCACAGATGGTGTATTTTTTTTTGTCGCTATAACAACAAATACTAAAACAGGATAAAAGAAATATATATGTGACGCTTCGATACAATGGACGTGATTTTTTTGCTGTTTCTATAAATCATAATACGGAACCATTTTGCACGAGACCAACTCGTACCTAATAATATTAAAATAATAGCATTTTACTAAAAGCACAATAATATGTATATTTGCAAAGTACATACACCAAAATATTATTTTTTAGAATGTTTGTCTTTCTTTCTGTACATGTCCGTCTGTTTATACGTCTATCTGTCTATCTGTTTGTGCTAGTCAATCTCTAAAACGGCTGAACCGATTTTGACGGAACTTTCAAAGGTAGACAGCTAATATTATAGCCGTTCCTTATTACATTAGCTGTATGCCATTGAGAATCCTGTTAACATCGGTCTAGCAGTTTCAGAGATTAGTGGGAACAAACAGATAGACCGACAAAAATTCCAAGACATGTTTTTTTGGTAAAAACAGCAACAATGTTACTCATTTCAAGAAAATTTTCCGTTTTATTTTTCCAGTAATAGTCCAAGATCATAAAAACATGTTATTTGTTTTCATCATTTAACATTGGGTATACGTAATACATTTTGATTGATTTATATGTTTTATTTGACGTATCTAAGGCTTCCGCTATTCATATACGTTGCAAGTGTATATTGAATTATTCATACACTGTCGATTTTTTTTCCGAATTGAAATCGGACTTTAATTTCAATATCAAAAACATAATAAAGTAAAGAAAATAAATATATAAAATAAACAAAAATATGCATCGGTAAGTATTACTCAAAAACCCTTTGACCCTTAACCACTTCGTTGGTCGAGGGGTCAGCGTACACGCCTAACGCCATCGACCGCGAGGCTCAAGTTCGATTCCCGACGGGGGTAGGCGTTTGTGTGATGAACATAGATGTTTGATTTCCAGGTTTCAGTATTTATTAAATTTATTCTCGTATCTATCTGCTTAAGTAATTATATGTATTAGTCTTTGACTGACACCTATAATACAAATATAATATAATATTCTTACTTTGGGGTTACATTAATTTGTGTAATTTGACCAGAGATATTATTATTACATACTAGAAGTGCCCGTAATTTTGTCCGTGTTTATATTTAATTATTTTCAAAAATTTTAAAATAAAAGTAGCCAAACCCATTCCTCATTACATCATTTATTTGCCGTTTCAGAGATTAGCGGGTACAAACAGACTGATAGGCAAAAATTGGTATATGTACCTGGTAAGCATAAATATGAATGTAGTAAAAAACAGTTATTTTAATACTACATACAGACACTTCAATTTTATTTTTTTGTATAGATTTTAATTGTTTGAAGCCCCTTCTTATTCATTTCATTTCAAGACACCAGAGAAGACATATTTAATAGGATATGTATCGTACCTTTTAAAACTAACACATCTGTGAAAGTTTATACACGACCATATTACGAGTTTAAAATATAAGTTCCTGTATCTTTTAAATGTTATATTGTGATTATAAAAAATAATGCGAATGCAGCATTTGTAATATGGTGTATCAGATTATTTTTAATGTCCTATGATGATAGCTTTATTGCACCATAAAATTTTATCTGTATGAGAACGATGTAATCGTTATATGAAATTATATATAGCGTATTAAAATTATAAAAAAATAGACCAAACTATCATAGATATTTAGTGTTGATTTTAAGTGAAATGTCGTTTAAAAGCTAAAATCCATTAAAAGAATATTTAAAACACTATTAAAGCTATTACAAATATTGAAATTCACCTCTGAAATTTGAGATTTTAAGAAAAATCATTTTCAAATTTAATTATTTGTAGATTGACGCGCAATTCGAAATTCAAATTAATTTTATACGAATGTCATTTAATTGAATTTTAAATTCATAGCCTTAATATTATTTTATTAAAATGTACACATTATTTTAATTTTTGATTCAGCTATTTTTAGATAGCGTTTTGTTTTGACGCGTTATTCGAAATTCAAAGAAATTTTGTATGAAAACTAATTTATTTTAAATTTATGAGTTCAATATTATTATTTTATTAAAATGTATATATATACTTTGTAAATTCTGAATCAGTAAATATTTTATTTTTTATTAGATAGTGTTTTGTTTTTTGTGAAATTGTGTTAGTTTTTGACGCAATGGGTAAACTAAAAATTTCTACAAATTCAGAACGTGGAAGTATCATAGCACAAACAACATTAAACATTATCTACGTATACGGACCAAATTTTGCTTAAATAAAGACGCTCCATTATTGGTTTAGTCGTTTTAGATCTGAAAATTTTGAAATTAAGAATGAGCCACGAAATTGACCGGTAACTATTATGGACATCGACGAATTGAAGGCAATAGTAGAGCTAAAATAAAAAAAACAATCAAAATCTTTATATTTTAAAGTTTTCATCCAAATCTCTAGTTTTATCGATGATCGCTAATTATGTTGCTAATCGCAAAACTCGAGAACGGCTGGACCGATTTGGCGTACTTTGATTTTGAACTATTTGTAGAAGTTCAGAGAAGGTTTAAGAGGTGAGTAAATATGAAAAAAGTGCTAGGCATATAGTAAAAAACAATTTAGTTTTTCCGCGGAAACTATTCCTACTTGTCAAATATTATATGTTCGTGTCTTGCTTAAGAAATTAGTTTTATATAAAAGTCGTTCAGACTCAAATAACGACTGTTTTTTTCTGTTAATCTCTAAAACGACTAGATTGATTTTGACGGAACTTTAAGACAGCTAACTTTATAGTGAATAGTTTAGACAACTTTTATTTTAGATATGTATAAAATAAAATAATATAATAAAATGAAAACACGGACAAAGTCGCGGGCACATATAGACTGCAATAAATATAAAATAAAAAAAACTGAATTTTGAGCAGGGATTTTAATATGAAATTAAGATTTGAATATGGATAGGGGTTTTTGAATAATATTATATTAATGTTCCAATTTGGTTACGAATATGAAATTATTTTCGGATATCAAATCAAAATCAAAAATAATTTATCTGTCCATGTAAAATTATCAAGAATGTTTATAAAATTTTATAAATATATACATGTAAAAACTTGAAAAGAGTGATTTTTGTACATCGAATATATATTTTAATAAAAACCGGCCACACTAAGGGATTATCTATAAAAACGGCAAAAGAATTACGTTTGTTGTATGGGAGCACTCTTGTATATTTATGTTATTCTGTTTAGGTTAGTTTTTGGTATTATAGCGGCAACAAATTCTCATCATCTGTGAAATTTCCAATTTCTAGCTATGGCGTTTCATGAGATAGAGCCTGTTGGCAGACCGATAGATAGACGGACAGTGAAGTCTTAGTAATAGGGTCCTATTTTTAATCTTTGGGCACTGAAACCTAAAAGAGGTCCAGGCGACAAAAATGGGGCAAAAAAATTTTTGGATTTTTTTCTGTCTGTGCCCTTTTGTGATTGACACCGAATCCTTTAAAAATTAATCATAATGAATTTTGGCGGATACTTTATGTTTCGAAAAGGCTAGTTTTTATTACATTTACTTAAAGGTTTTTCATTGGTGATAAAGCCAAAATATCAACTAGGCTATAATTCATCAAACTCTTTTATTAGATAAACCAAACCTTATTGTATGCCCCGTAATTTTTCCGTCGTAAGTCGAAGTTTTATATTTCAGAAATTATAGACATCTAACTTCAAAATAAATAGTCCAATTATCATGACTTGAATCCTAAAAATAATAGGAACCATTAAACGTAAATAAATAAATAAATATTACTGGACAAATTACACAAATTGATATAACCCTAAAGTAAGCAAATTAAATGCTTGTGTTATGGGTGTTAGATAACGATACTAATACATAGAAATACTTAAATATACACAAGAATAAATTTATTAAATATCCAGACACGGAAATAGAGGCATCTATGTTCATCACACAAATGCCTGTTCCCGTCGGGAATCGAACCTTAGCCTCGCGACTAGTCGATTCAGTTCGGCGTTCATGAAACAGGCGCAGAAACACAAAACTCGACCAACGAGGCGGTCTTAGTCATCTAAAACTCCGGATAAAATTACATCTCTAGGGCATTAAAAAAGAAAGTCATCTGAGGCATTCTTTTTTACTGCCCTAAAGATGTGAAACATGTAATATGAGGCTTTTATTGTTGCCCGAGAATTAT
Source organism: Lasaia peninsularis (assembly GCA_018236625.1). Taxonomy (NCBI): domain Eukaryota; kingdom Metazoa; phylum Arthropoda; class Insecta; order Lepidoptera; family Riodinidae; genus Lasaia; species Lasaia peninsularis. The sequence continues at coordinate 5,432 of DVZL01004070.1, read as the reverse complement.
AGCTAGCGACACTTTTAGATCAGCGTTTTTTGCCACTTTCCGCTCAAGAGCCAGAAAAACTTTAAGCAACAAAATACTAAACTCGTAAACAAAGTCGTGGGTATGGTTTGTCAGTAGTAAAATGATAATGACTGATACAATTCCAGTTATGTATATTTAGACGTCGTAATAATACTACCTAGATTTTAAGTAGAAATTAATTCTTCTAGACTCCGCCTTTGTATAAAATTATTCAAAACCGTGTTATCAGATTCGGTTCCGGTTACGAGGCTTCATGGCATCACTAATTTAGAACTTTTACTTTGAAATATCAAAAAAATATAATCTTTTAAAATATATCGTATATTTAATGTATTAATATGATATTTTAAACCCGATTAAATTGCAAAAAAGTAGACTTAAATTTCATTTTGATGTCCAGTCCAGTCCAGTTAAATATGATTAATTTTAAAATGTCATAAGGTCGCAAGTGAAGTATGATCTATGTCACAAAAAAACATCGTAATTTATTGGGAATCACAGGAGTAATTGGGTAACAATCAAAAAAAGTACAAACACACAGACAATAGACGAATTGAGAACTTCTTTTTTTCCCGTGTTGGTCCGGGTTCAGTTGTAGAATAGGCTAATTGCCTTCCACCCAGGCAGCTCGTAAGAGGCGCGAACAGGGTCTATTGTCATTAACACCGTGACATTGACTAGATGGTAGAGTCTTGCAACGACTCGCCCAGATTGGTACCGACGCCTTACCTATTCCTGCCACAATAGCGTTAGTGCTCGTGTTCAAATCAGAACACGACAATTGCGACAACGACAAACAAGACAAGACAATTTTGTATTCCTACAAAATGTGACACTTGGCAATCGATACTCTCTATCTTCTCCCCATGACATGCAATAAAAAAGACGGTTTTGTTACAACACTTATAACTCGAGATCTGCTGAACCAATTTTCATGGTTTTTGATTCGTTGGATTTGCCTCCGCCCCAAATAGCAGAATACGTCTTAAAAACAATGAAAACTCGATGAATAATTAATTAATAATAAATTAAATTAATAATTAATTAATTAAACATAATATTAAAATTATTTTTAATATTATGTTCATTTCTTTAGTACATGTCAAACATGTTTTGTTGTCCATAATGTCAAATACTGTAAGTAATGATTGCCATTTATGACTGACATTGCGTTCAGAAACTCATTTTGTGTAAATTAAAGTTTATACTTCCGAAATAAATTTCTAAATTTTATTCTATACGTTAACGAAAAAACATTTTTGTATCTTTTTAATTTTCATTCTCTTTCTGTATGTATTATAATTCATCATAATGAAATACTTTTATATATCTATATACATTAATATTTATTTTGTATCATTGTATTATGTTCATCAAAGCCTAAATTGTTCAGCTAAAGCTTATTGACTGTTTGGCGGTAATAAGTTCACCCGATCAGCTAGTTAAATATAAAAAGCAAACTCAAAGAATTGTATTTGTGATAATTGGTTATTAACCATTGTGTAAATGATCCCATGATTATTTTTTATTTTTTTCGAGATTAGACAGCTAACATGCAAACGAGTGGCCTACCCACGAGCTGCCTAGCAGGGAGACAGCTGTTGGTATACTCTACACAGGTGACCCGCATCGAAAAAAAAATTAATTAGCAATCAAGTCAACAGGCTACCTGATGATAAGTGGTTACCATTTCCATAGAAATATGAAATTTTACGTCTTTTAACTGACTGGATATTTATTCCTAATCAGTAGGTGTGATACTTCTGCTTTTGAGGATGTAGGTGGATGGTGATCACTTACCATCAAGTGAAACAGTTGCCCTTTTTCTCCTCTTCTATAAAAATAATTAATTCAATAAAACCGAGTAAACTTTACAATAGAATATCTGCATTAAGTATTTAAATAATTGAAAATATAGAGTAATTTGTAGACTATGAAATAAATTAGGCAATTCAAACTTGGATACTCCTACAGTATCGTACCACGCATAATATAGACATGGGCGATCTCGCAACTTCGGGGCCCCTTTTCATTCGTTCCCGGGGCCTAATTAATAAATATTAGCAACAGCCAACTCTGCCAGGTAACTGAGTTACTTCCGGCAAGACCAGTAGTGGTGTCTATGCAGCAACTTGTCCTGGAGAAGTTCCACCGTCTTATATTTTCCTGCCACCATAATAATAGTGTCGTATTCTGGTCCACCGGATAGCATACCCTCGAGTATGCTATCCGGTAGCCTCAGCGGTAGTACGTTAGCTCATAGGACAGCGACACGCGTACATCAATGGTGTCTTTAAACCGCGGTTGTCTTTTATCAACGGGTTATCAGTGTTTGAGTTTGTTCGCCGACATATGAAATAAATTAAGTCAAACATTCTTTGATCTACTTCATTATTATCGTGGGAATATAAATGCGCAAAGGCAGCATAGATTTTAAAAATATTTTACTTTATATCATCAACAAAACGTTGCTTACGGATCACGTTATACACTTTAGAAACTAATAAAATAGGCCAATATATGACGAGTGTGGTAAATATTTTGAAGGTATTTATTAATTTAAAATAAACTTGAATTAATTTTAAGTTTGATAACATTTAAAATGGCCCAAAAAGGCCTTTTTAATACTTGTTCCATGAGTGAGGGCCCACTTAACTACGCCTAGCTACGCCCCTGTACTTTTATATCCAAAAACCAGTTTCGAAAGCATTCACTTATAAATTAAAATTTTCTCTCAGTCAGTTTATGTAGGCGGCAGCTATTGAATTAATTTTGTATGGATTAGATGTTCCACTTTAGTCTAGCGTCCATTGGATGTTCTAGTTATTAATGTGTCAATTTATTCATTTGAATATTAAATGTTCTTGGCTATGACGTCACGAAAACTATCATGGCGGACATGAAATGCAAAATGTCCAAACTTTTTTAGGCAATTTGTTTGTAAATTTTATAATCAGATTAAATGTTAATATATTTAAGTTTATATTTTATTATGGAGGACCTGGGCTAATGTGGCCGAAGTTGTCTGTCTTAGATTATAGAAATTTGCATATTTTTAAGTTTACACTATTTATAAATTTAGACAAATTTATACGAGTCACTTTTTGCTTTGTGAAATCCGTGTAACTTATAGAATACGTATTTATATCTAATAAATAAAAGTTTTAATGTTTTAGCAAATAACATGTTTTTATGAGCTCGGACAGGAACTACGGAACGATTTAAAGATAAATAAATTTCAAGTACAAGTATTACTGGAATAATTACAAATTGTCAATTTTATTTTGAACCAATAGAAGTTAGGTACGAGATCCGTACTAATCTGTACTCATTTGTAAATTATAACATGTCTTCAGTACAGTTTAATAAATGACGTCATGTAAAAGTAATTTTCAAGCGGACATAATACGACATATTGGATAGTTATGAGTACAGTTTAATCAATGACAAGTAAAATCAATTTCATGCGGACACAATAGGTAGAGTATTGTGTCCGCATACGCCAACTTGAAGTAGGTATAATCTGAAGATAGCATTCCCAACAAAAATCTGTCGGTAGTATTGCTAACTCATTCTGGACTGCCCAACCTCCATTTCTGTGGATTTAATGGAGTTAGCATAGTCAAAATAAGCCTGCATTACGAGAGTGAGATGGCCGGCCCTATAAGTAGGAAACATATGGTTAACAGGTGTTTTTATTTTTTTGTTCGCGGATGGTTCAATCATACTTAGCTTCATAGTTCGTCTGTGACATGGATTTTTACTCCAGCCAGCTCTCTCCAGAAGGTCAGTAGTCCCTGCAAGTGTCAATTTATTCTTTTAATAATAATGATCTTGGCTATGACGTCACGAAATCTATTACGGCGGACATGAAATGCAAAATGTCCAAACTTTTTAAGGCAATTCGTTTGTAAATTTTATAGTCAAATTAAATGTTAATATATTTAAGTATATATTTTATTATGGAGGACCTGGGCTAATGTGGCCGAAGTTGTCTGTCTTAGATTATAAAAATCTGCATATTTTTAAGATTACACTATTTTTAAATTTAGATAAATTTATACAAGTCAGTTTTTGCTTTGTGAAATCCATGTGACTTATAGAATACGTATTTATATCTAATAAATAAAAGTTTTATGTGTTAGCAAATAACAACATGTTTTTATGAGCTTGGACGGAACTACGGAACGATTTATAGATAAATAAAGTTCAAGTAGAAGTATTACTGGAATAATTACGAATTTTCAATTTTACTTTAAACAAATATAAGTCAGGTACGACATCCGTACTATGTTTTTTATATGATAATCTGTACTAATTTGTAAATTATAACATGTTCGAGAGTCTTGAATACAGTCACGTAAAAGTCATTTTCATGCGGACACAATACGCTAAAAGGATCCGCACTAATCCGTATTAATATGTAAATTATAACATATTGGAAAATCATGAGTACAGCTTAATCAATGATGTGTTAAAGCCATTTCCAAGCGGACACAATACTATAGAGGGACGCGCAATAATCCAATGTAAATTATAATATATGAGATAGCCATAAGTACAGTTTAATCAATGACATATAAAAGTCATTTTCAAGCAGACACTATTTTCTAGAGCAATCCGCACTAATCCGATGTAAATTATAAATGTTGGATAGTCATGAGTACAGTTTAATGATCAATGACCGGAACTGGTTAAGAATATTGGTATTATTGGTTCCAGTTGCGTTATCTTTCCCGCAAATGTCTTTCTGGCCAGTTCATCTGCGGCGTCGTTACCCAATGATCCACTGAGGCCTTTTCCACTGAAGTTCTAGCTCGGTTTTTGCTCCTACCCCCCTTTAAGTATTCCTAAGTTAAAATATTGTTTGATATTGAGGTCTTTTGAGTAAATACTAGCTCCTCTGCTTTCTCTTTTTTGACTCATCTGTATATATTCACATTCCATCACCTTTAGACGGGCCGCTATATTGTTTTTTAGTTTCTGTTGATGTTAATATGTTTGTTGATTTTATCGTATTAACAGGTGTTTATTAGGAGTACAAGATGTAAGCGAGTATTTTGTTTTATGGCTTTGTGTACATTAAACATTTAAATTTACAGTTTGATAACTAGCCACCCGCCCCGGCTTCGCACGGTTATATAGATATGTATATAATATATAGAGTGATTCAAGAAGTGTATACATCCTCTTGAATCAATCTATAAAAAAACCGCATTAAAATCTTTAGGGTACCTAGTTTTAAATATCTAAGCATACATAAGGATAGACAGTAGAAAGTGACTTTGTTTTATAGTATTTAGTGAAGAGGAAAGATTTGATTGTAAATAAATATTTTTTTTTATGGTAATGGAAGGCAAATAAGCAGACGGATTTCCTGATGGTAAGAAATACACGTCGCCTATAGACAC
>DVZL01004069.1:0-13291 GCA_018236625.1 Lasaia peninsularis | reverse complement strand
TTCGCCTCTGTGGTGTAACGGTACAGGTGTCGCCTGTTAAGACCGTTAGCCACGTGGGGTCCCGGGTTCAATTCCCACAACACCTCTAACAAGTCTTAACAATAGTCAACAACAATAATAGGATGAGTAAGAATTCAATAATTTCGTTATCGGTTATTCAAGAATAACGCGTTATATTATCTGTTATTGTAATAATGACCACCTCTAGAAATAATATTTTTATTGAAAACAACAATAATATTATCACACTTGTGTATCGGTACGTTGACCTAACAGATCGACTGCTGGGCGTCATCACAACGGTAGCTACATATTGCGTGTATTTTTTCGGTATTTCGATAGCTATTGTCTCAGGGTTTTATCACTGTACATTTTATTGCATATATAAAAGCATGAAATTTCATGTGTTTGATTCTGTCCCTCGTCTATTCAAAATTATAAAAACGAACAGACGAAGTAATGTCTCGTTCATTTTGATTACTAAACTCTCCACATTGCGCCAGGTTATCTCAATGTAAAGTTTTAAGTATGATACATTAGGTTTAGAGCAGTCTCTGTAATAAAACGTAGAGCATGAAATATAAGTACATTTGTTTTCGCGGTCCCAAGCTAACTCGAAGTAATCTTTTGCAATATATTTGATTTCTTGCTGAGAAAATGTTGTTAGAAGTTGGAATATATTTTGCTACATTACATGTTCTTCATTTTGGCGCTTGGTGAAATTTCTACTAATAAAAATAAATATCGACATGTTTATAACTTCGATGGAGTAGGCTGAGGAGTACATACTATTATGCACCAACGATTAGACGAGGATATTAAGTCTCATGATGTGACAGGTGGCAAAAATTCAATCTCGGACAACGCTATGTTCACATTATTCTTATTTTTAACAAAAAAGGCATAAGTACTTTTGATATGTCACTTAAATTATATTTATAAATTGATAGCCAAAATGGATAGCTTTTCTCCCGTGGGAATAAGTCCCGCGGGTAAGTCGATTTGTTTATATATCTAACGTATTTGTGTCTAATAAATATATGTTCTATATTTTTCATCGAACTTCCACATAGCTAATAGTTTTGAACGAGCATTTTTTGTATATTTATTTATACCGGGGATCTCGGAAACGGCTCTAACGATTTCGCTGATACTTAGTTGTTACCTATATTATGTTGCACATAAAGTCTAATAGCCCGACCACAGGGCAGCGGCACACTTGTAACATCTATGGTGTCCATAGGCTCCTCTTACCATCAGGAGACCCGTGTGCCTGTTCACAGTCTTACACTATAAAAAAAATCACATCACAATCAAAAATATTGTTAGTAAACTTAAGTTCTAGCCCTAATGATGTAAAAAGCAAACCCGGTCGACTATTTGGATAAAAAAGAGTGAGCCTAGGTTTCTCAGCGCTTTGGACTTTCCCCTCAGTAGTCCTAGTACAAACATCGTAATTTACCAATGAGTTTTTCTAACTAAAATACATTTTTGAGTGCTGTTACGGTAAGGAAAACATTGCGAGGAAACCAGGATTCGTATATTCGATTCTAAGCTTATTTTATGTATTTCTTTAATACTTACCTTGCTGTGCTCAAATCTTATATATACTAAAAAACGAAGAAATAGAAAAAAAAATGCAAAAAGTACCTATCTTTATATATTGACATTTGTTCCAGCCAACTCAAAATTATGTAGAATCTGGCCTTCACTCAACCTTATGTAGGATCTGGCCCGGTTGCCCTTCTGGCAGCGTTACTCCGTTTCTATATTAGATGATATTGGGTTGGCTACTTAATCTAGGAGATCAAGGAAGACATTTATGAATTCACGTGAATAATATAATAATGTTATAGGTAAAACAGCTTCTTGGCGACACAGTTCTACGTGGGGAAGAATTAAAGAAATACGTCAACTCCCTTCGTGCAAAGAGTACGCTATATAAGAGACAACGAGCTAATCTTTCGACTTATAAGGTAAAAATATAAATTATGTTATATACTTTTTATACTTACTATATACTTTGAAACCTACAATAATGGTCGAGCCATCTACCGTCCGCGAGGCTCGGATTCGATTCCCGACGGGGCAGAGATTTGTGTGATGAACATAAATGCTTATATTTCCGGGTCTGTATGTGTTAAATATATTCTGGTATCTATTTAAGCATTTCTATGTATTAGTAACATTAATTAACCCCCATAACACAAGCTTTTAGGGTTTGATTAATCTGTGTAATTTGTTCAGGTATATACTTCAGTAAACAAAAATAGGGATTTTAATCAAATTTCAATGAAAACAAACGGGAAGCTATAAACAAACGACGAATCATCAAAATTGATTCATCCAGTGAAATAATACACATAAATAAACATACGAAAATTTTTTTGGAAGTAGGTTGAAAATAGAAACTTCTAACACGTTCGATTTATTACGTCTGCAAAAATATAGCTTGATCCAGAAAAATGTAATATAGGGATAAAGTTTCTTATGAAAGCTCCCGACTATTCGACAAAATTAATTTGCTATTACTAACTTTTTTGACATATATACGAATATAAGCTGAGATTACGTTCTTTACGACTTATTTACTCATACCCTCAAAATAGAGAAAAAAATTTATGCCTAACACGATTTCGCTTAGTTTTAGTTTAAATTTCGAAAGAATTTTTAAATTTAATACATGTAATAGTGAGATTAGAAAATGAGTGGTAATAGAAAGAGAGTGTCAGTGTAAAAATAGGAAAGGGCATGCTCTGATAGTTTAGATTTCTGCATGAGAAAGAATGAAAGTTGAAAATAATATACAATGCAAAATTGGATGCATGTAGGGAATCGGGAAGACCTAGGTTGATATTCCACGACCAAATAGCTCGCGCGTTATTTGAATGTGGTATTAAGAGTTAATGGGTCAAGCCACCTTTGATCGGTCCAATTGGAAGTCGTTGGAGGCTTATGTTCAGCAGTGGACGTCCTATGGCTGAAATGAAGATGATGATGATTAAGAGTCACCGAAACCGGTGTGTTTATATGAAGAAATTAATGAAAGTGGAGGAAGCGAGGCAGGGATATATCTTCCCTTGTGGGTTAGACGGAGAGAACCGATTACCAAATATCACGATCCCTGCACACTTGCCTAGCTTATTGCACAATTTACGTTAGGTTACGGAGACTTTAAGACACCACCTTATGATAACACCGCGAGCTATTTGATCACTTTGGTCGTGCAATGGCAATCGATATCTCCTCGGGTACTTACAGACACCTACATTTGCATTGTATTCTTTCCATCGAAGCATTTCCTTCCATATTTTTTACACCGAAACTTGCTTTCAATCCCACTCCTCTGATTATACTAGGTATTACGTTCATACGGTCTGCGAGCGTTACTCCATAAATATTGCGGAGCGCACTTATTTCGACCGCATTTATCCTACTTTCATGATGCTTCTTACATACTCAACTCTCAGTTCCATAAAGTAACGTTGGGACAAGCACTGTTTTGTGCAAAACGAGGGTTATTAAAACCTAAATAACCCTAAATATAATAAATCTAAATAAGTGGTAAGATTAAACTTTAACTAAATAGTTATTAGTTCATGTGGGCTAAATAACGGGCAACAGCTAGCTCTATATAATAGATACATTTCTGGCTGAAGATATTCATCCTAGTTTGTATAAAAAAGCGTCCCATATCCATCATAGGCTTATTGTCTCTTCGAGGGTTTATGTTTTATAGATCCAATTTATTTTAGGTGGAAACAGGGATCCTCACGCGGACCTTGAACATCTTGGGGGCATCGGATCCCACGGTCGAGATGGCCCTTGTCAATCATAAGAAAATGAAAATTGATGACGATATATTCGGGAAGGATGTTGAAAAATCTACGGAACTGGCGAAGAAATCCTTGCACGATCTGTCACAGGTGATATTGGATGCCTTTGAATTCATTATCTTTGTATAATATATATAAAATAAAGTTGTGATAGTTTGACTGTTTGAAACTCAAGAACGGCTCAAATTGGGCTAAACATTGGTAAGTTGGTAGTTTAGAACCTTGAGACGGACATAGGATACTTTTTTGCACGTTTGAGAATTGGTCAACATTTATTTTCATACCTCTAAGTGCGGGATGGTACGAAGTTCATCGATAAAGCTATTTAAAATAAAACGAGTATATAAAATATTGAAATAAAAAAAGATAGAAAAAGAAAGTAATTTAAAAAGCTACTTCTTAATCAAAAAGTCTTGAAATGACTCGTTGAGGTTGCTATTTTTTTTAATTTACGCTGAATTGTTTAATGAACAAATTCCATTCCAATCGAAAATGTTATTGATGACTATTTATAATCGGCACAGGGTGGGGCAGGTAGGTTTTTGCAGACGACCCTATAATTCTTCTGTGCTTAATAAAATTATTTCTATTATTCTAGTTTCATTCATTAATTTCGTTTGTACTTGCCCACCCAAGAGTTTTGACAATGTGTTGTTAATGAAGCGAGTGTAATTAAAAAAAATGTCAATAATATTCTGGACTGAAATTTTTAGAAAACCCATTCGCAACACTTATTATTTTTCAGCTTGTGGCGCAATCCGCCCAAAAATTATCCCAAGTTCGGAAAGAGATCCAGCCCTTATCTGACAAGATAAAGCCGGTGAAGCAAGAGTTTCAAGAAGTGCAGCAGCAGTATGATCAGAAGAAACGGATATACGAAGCGAACTCCATCAACATCTCGTCTCAAATGGAACCGCTGAAGAGTCGGGTGCAAGAGCTCTCCGATCAGTTGAACGCGAAAGAAGACGAGTGGAAAAATCTACGACAGAAAATCACTAAAGCTGAAAGTTTGCAAGAGATTGTGATGGCCGAAATGAAAAATTCCATGCAGTCTCCCCGGAAACCATCGAAAATGGAAGCGCTGAAAAAACAAGTGACCGACGCGGAGGAAGTCGTAAAAAATTTGGAAGAGGTATGAATAATTTGGTCTTTCACGTTCAAGCGATACACAAAGCAAAAGGTAGCGGTGCCTTAAGAAAAACCGGCCAAGTCGTTCTCGTGCACGAAGGGTTCCTTGCGATTATCTGTAAAAAAAACACATTAAATCATATTCATTATACGGGAGCACTCTTTATATAATTATTTGATTATGGTTTTAGTAGATATTTGTTGTTGTAGCGGCAGAAGAAATACATAATCTGTGAAAATTTTAGCTTTATAGCCATTATGGTTTATGAGCTACAGCCCGGTGACTGACAGACAAATGGATAGATAAACAGATAGACAGGCTGATTAAATAAAGATACGCCAATCGGGCGGTACAAAGATTAGGCATTAGTTTACTAATATAGTTGTTTTTGGAATTGTTATATTCTGTTCTTTGGTTGCCCAGATGTCTCTTTATTATTGCAATGTAGGAAAACTACGAACGAAATAATTGTATTAAAACTACATGTACCATCTCGTCGTACGAACGAAGTTGCGGGCCTGCGTAATTCATATTCTAAAATGAAAAGCATTTATACTGTTTCACATGTCACTTATCTATATAAATAAATAAAATTGGAGTGTCTGTATGTAATATTAAAATAACCACTGTTTAATAAATGTATATGTATAATAAATTTCACAAGGTACGTATTCCAAAATAACATTTCTTAGAAGTTTTGTCTGTCTGTCTGTTTGCACCCGCTAATCTCTGAAACGACTGGGCCGATTTTGGCAGGACTTTCACTGGCAGACAGCTAATGTAACAAGGAACAGCTTAGGCATCTTATATATTAGAAATGTATAAATAAATAAATTAAATAAAAACGCGGGCAAAGTCGCGGGCAGAGCTAGTTTTACAATATTAGTGTGGATAATAATATCGTCTAACAATTTCAATAAAATATTCAGTTTCATCGCCTCCTGGGCATAACCGAGTAATATTCTACTGAACTATAAAACCCTCGTCACTTATTAGTGAAGGTCGGGTCTTATTTATAAACTGTCTCTCGTAATTTGATTAGAAATAATGGCAGTTAATTAATCCGAACCCCGAGCTGGTGAAACTCTTTGTAAAAGCCGCACAGATTAAATTAGAACTGCAGGAAAAATAAAGGTCTTGCGAAGTTTAACATCAAAAGGCTTGAAAGTTGCCAATTTTCAATTTGGCTTCTTTCGGCGAGTTTGCGATCGTAAATGGTTTGCGGGGTGAGCTTGTATTATACTGAGGGCTTTTATCGCGACTTTATTAAAGCCTTCTTTTAACTCCTCGTTAAATGCTAATATCCAAGTTATTGATTTCACGCGTGGGCAGGTTTCTACTTCTAATTATCTTTTTTAGGGTACCGTAACTGAAGTTTAAAAACGGTTAGATTCCATTGTCCGTCTGTTTGTCGGTCTGTTTGTCACCAGGCTGTGTCTCATGAACCGTGATAGCTGTGACGTTGAAATTTTCACAGATTATATTAGGTAGAACCTAACATATTGTATTATAGCATGTGTATAACAGAGTTACTAGTAATAAGTACCTATTTTTTATCATTAGCTGTCTGATGACAGATGCTGAGATTGTCAATGGCTTCTTTTTTCTAACACAATATGAAAAAATTGTCATTTTTTCCAAGTACTTTCTTTTCGGACAGGGGGGGTGCAATTGCGTCTTCTTGCACCCCGGCTGCCGGCGGCCCTGTTTATACATCTAACGTTATTAGAATACTTTCATAGATATTTCCTTGTGACCAGAGATTTTTTGTTCCCAGCAACAACGTGCGATCAGTTCCCGCCAAGGTGCGGTGGAGCTGCAGACGAGACTCTGGGAGAATACCTTGCAGTTGCTGAGATGTAAGATTAGGGCCAGGAACGAGCCGGCGGCGAACCAGGGCCGGATGCATATCACCCAACACTCTCAGATGCTGACTCTCACATAGGTGATACGATAGATGGCGTTGAAACAAAAAAAATAATTAAAAACTCCTACCAAAAACAATAGTATAGTGCGACTAGATCAATCAATATACCTACTCCATAAATTAATTAAAAATATCCCTACTTGTCGATTAAAACAGTAACTCAACACTCAATTGCAAGTAAATTACCGACAAGTTTAATCACCGAGTAACGTTACTCGGACTTTTAGCTTGTTTGTTTCTTCTTTATTCCGACTTGGTGAAAGAGGACCTTATAAGTTAAGTTTGTGAAATGGAACTAATTTACTTGATAGTTTTATCTGTCAAGTAGTATTTATGAGTAGTTAATTGATACTTTACTCAGACTTGGTGAAAGTCTCGATATAAACATGTTTCATTATAATTATTATTGATGTGAAGAAACTTTTATTAAGTAATTGGGAATTAAAAGGCTAAAAACATGAAAATATTGTTTTATTAAGATATTTTCGATTTTTGTATTACTGCGATACGATAGATGTTAAAGTTGCGTTTCTGTCCTATGGACGGGATGTAAGGCCAAATTTGCTAGTTTACTGCAACCCCTACCTTCCTGAGTGAAATATGACACTGTCATAATAACGGCAGGAATATTTAAGGCTGGATATCTACCCGTGCAAGTGGCTGATCAAAAAGGTGATGTATTTAACCTATTATCATTTTAAAAGCTGCCAATCAGGAAGCCACATGGTTAATTCAACACAATAGACTTGAAATAACATGGAATAAATTTCGAACAATATTAGGTACCAATACCTAAATTTACACATATAATAAAACTGTATAGCAGTTTTCTATCTTGAACATATTAAAAAAATGGTTAAAGTGACCAAAAGGAACATTTTTTTTCTGGAATTTCTGATTGTATCCCAGCCGCGATTCACGTTAAAACTAGGTACTAAAACGATCATTATAAAATTTGACTAGCAAGAAGCTTATATGTTTTGAGGTCTTATAACCTAAGACTACTTTTTAACCCCTTTACTTAAAGGGATTCCATGGGAGAGAGGATAAAGCCAAAATCTAAATATGTTGTAAATAATATGTTGTATTCCAACGCACGCTCGCACGCACGCTCGCACGCACGAACACATGCACGTATGCACGCACGCACGCACGTGACACACGTGACACACGTCAAATTTATAACACCCCTCGTTTTCTATCGGGGGCTAAGAATAACCGCTAAATAAAACTTACAGGAAACTTGATCATTAATAAAACATCTACTAATTGTCAACTGTCTCCAACGAAACAAGATGAATATAAGAACAAACTACGTAGGAACAATGTTACGACTCGAATAAATCAAAGCTAAAGACTAAGTAAGTAACTTTCATATCTACATTGTACATCGAAAGTTTATCGATAAAAAGTCCTATTAATATTGTAGAAATATGAGAGTTGATGTACTTTAGAATATTATAAGTTGAGAGTTGGCTCGGGACAGTTTTGTAATAGCTGGGAGTTCAAAATGTTTTGAAACTTCATGTCCCCGTGGTCTTATTTTGCTGTTTTACGAGTGTGTCTGATATTTTTGTGAGTGAGGTCAAAATTGCTGTTACATTTTAAATTTTCATTTGACGACTATCGCTTCAGTCAGACAACTGTTTAAAGTATGCTTAAACAGGTTAATAAATGTAAATAATATAAAAAAAGATTATTATAATGTTGCAGAATATGTAAATGGTAAAATGCTTGGGATTGATTGCTTCTATTCAAATCTCTTTTATTGTATTTACAATGTAAAATGTATGTATTTAGAAAATAAAAGACAAGCCCGCTAAGTTTTTTTCACCGGATCTTCTCAGTATGTGACCGCGTTCCGATACGGTGGTAATTTTTAGAATTATATAGACGCGTCACAATAACTTTATGTAAGGTCTATGTGAAATGAAATATTTTCCATTATATTCTATTCTTATATTGATACTCGAGTCTTTGTTGGATTTAAATACTTGATCCACCCAATCGTGGATTTATACGAGGGTTTCGAAATTTATCAGAACTGAAAATTTGGTAATATTTAGTCCCTCGATCTGTTTTTTCTCCAACGTATTTATGCCTGTTTTTTCTTGTAGGTTGCAAATGTCAGATGGCAGTCGCTCTGTGTAAGAACTGGCGCCCTTTTCGATTCCCCTAGATTGTCAAACCCGATATCATCTGATATAGAAATCTTATCCAGATATATAAGGCTAGGAAATTGGCAAGGGGATGGTTAAAGGTTAATTAAACTTGCACATACCGTCCAACAGCCCGACCACAGACAGTGATGCCACCTACAACATCTGTGGAGTCTATAGGCCACATGTTTTTTTATACGAAAACCTTTATTTATTTCTGTAAGTTGTGTAAAAAATTATTTATAAGTATGAAAATCGATTTTAAATTTCTATATACTAGCTATACCGGCAAACATTGTACCGCGCGCACCTAAGTGCGTATGAAAAATAGATGTTGATAGTTTCTCAGACCTACTCAATTTGCACATAAAATGTCATGACAACGTCCACCTCCTGGTTTTAAACTACCTCCTTACCAATTTTTAAATAAATCTATTCAGCAATTCTTAATTTAAAAATAGTGTAACTAATACAACTTTCATATATTTTTTATTTTGATGACATAAGATCTTCATTGGATTGTGATTTATTTTATAATATGCTCTTAATACCATGAGCGCCTTAAGATTAGTAAACAATTTATGCATGAAGAGAGTATGTTTTCATTGACAACCAGCTCAAACTTTTGAAGGTAATGGAGATTATTTTGAATGGGATTCACATATTTTAATGTGGTACCGATAACCAAAGTGTGCCTGTCTGTACATGGTAAAATGTGCCTGTCTGTACATGGTCTCCCTTAATTTCCCCTCTCCCTACCTCGCAAAGGACAAGGTGTGAAGATGTGTATGTATATTAAAGAAGTGCAAAGATTTTCGACATCGAATTCACGCTTGAGTTGATAAATATTTCATTTCCAAAAACACGGAACGGATATTAGAATTAATATCGGAGATATTGAATTTCATCACAATCGAACTCAACTGCGGCCTTAATATAAAATTATAATTACTTTCTACGACGTTATCACAGCCAGCGAAGGTGATAGTGCAGTCGGAAATTCTTGTAACATCTCAATATATTAGATATGAGATGAAAAATTAAGATTAATAAAAAACTACAAATAGATAATGTGATTGCAAATAAAGTTTCTACTTTTTTAATCTTTGTTCCATAAATAAGAAGTTTATTGTATTGAACCCATTTCAGGACCTCCGTCTTTCCTTATTTATATACCGTGTTTCCTCGTTTTAGAAACCATCTGATAATTAATAACTAGCGTTTACATACCTTTATTAACATTTAAAAATGAAATTAAATATCTCAGATTATATATATTAAAATCTGATTGAATGAAAATAGAGAAAGCGAAATAAGAAGATACCGTAAGCTTGAAAATCATTTTCTCTTTATTGTTATAATAATATTCATTAGATATCAATGTAAAGCATAAGCAGTCATGAGAGTTGATTGAAGTCATTAGAGTTAGCAATATGTTTGATTTACAAAAGTCTTTCAGAAATTTCCAGCGCTATACTAACATTCGTCTTAAATATGGAAAAATGTAACTTTTTCAATAATTCTGTTCGTCTTTCAAAGGAAAATGTCCTCCAACATGACGACCTGTCCCTCCTGCCATGGGCGTCCCTGCTGAATGTTTTAAAATTTTTCTTATCATTTGTTGGAGATTTGTTCAGTGACTACTTAGACGTTTTTAACTAAAATATTGTATATTTTTCGTGTTTTTAATGCAAAATGTGAATTGGTTTTTGAATAAGTAATTTTCAATATTGGCATGATTTTTATTGAATTATCGGCGGCGTTGGAGTATTTTATTTTGAACCAAAAGTATTTTTTAAAGTTTTATGTACCTACATAGGTACATAAAACTTTTTTTTTAGTGTTCGAGGTTTCACAACTATACTTTCTACTGAAATAGCGAATTGTTATAATTACAGAATGTTATTTAAATGCAAATACGTTGGCTCAAGATGTAACCAACCCGCTCTAGTAACCAGTATTAGGGAATCCCCTGATCCTACTGTCCCCTCCTGACTGTAACAATCCATTGTTACTGTAGATTGATGAATACTGCACTAGTGTATTCATTCACCTCATAATATAAATAAATAAATATCCATGGACGAATTACAGACATTGATCTAACCCCAAAATAAGCAAATCTGCTTAATGCTTGTGTTATGGGTGTTAGATAACGATACTAATACATAGAAAAACATAAATAGATACAAAAATAAGTTTAAGTACCTGGATAACCGAGATTTGCTCAGTGTTTTGTTAGTAGGTACATCACATTTTTTTTTGGAATTGTACCTATTTGACATAATTTACAATGTTTTTCTTGTTTCTGGAGGGCCTCCAGGAACATTTTCACAAAAAGAGGGAACTCAAAAAAAAGAATTGAAACAATCTGACTGGGTATTTGTGTATTAAGGCACCCGATTTCTCAACTGAGCTATTCAAATTTTTGAAATATTAGCGAAATATAATTTTGTATTGTAATGATATAGAATTTATTCCATGAAAACACGATTAATGAAAGAAACCTGAAAAAATACCTAGCTAGATCGATTTATCGCCCCCAAAACCCCCTATATACAACATTTCAAGAAAATTGTATGAGCCTATATATATAATATAAGAATAAAGAAAGAATAAATAAGAATAGATAAACACCCAGACCTGGAGATGCAATCATCTATGTTCGTCACACAAATGTCTATTCCCTGTCGGGAATCGAACCCAAGCCTCGCGGTTATTCGATGCGGTTAGGCGTGTACGCTAGGAACTCCGCCAACGAGGCGGTCAATAAAAGCAATAAGTGTGAAAAACTATTGAGATTAACACATTTGTATTACAATCTTGTTTTTTTTTAATGTTGATAAAACTCACAAAGAGAAAGTAGCGACGATAGTATAATAAATGCAGTAAAACTGTAAAAACCGTTTTCAAATTCATTATGATTAGGTATTAAGGGAGCGTCCATATTTTACGTGAGGCTTTTTTTATAATTAATTTAATTCGGGGCCCCCGTTACCGTGAGATTCCGTGAGATTTTCCTTAATTTCCTCCCCCCTCCTCGAACCGCACGTAAAATTTTTCAAAATGTGTGTTTTTTATGCGGAATGCGGACTGACAAAAATTAAAATAATACTATTTCGATGTAAGTACCTTGAATGTAGACATACATATGCATTTTCTAAAAAGGGTTTATTTTAATATTACATTCATACCGTTTATTTTTATTTATATTTATAGATTAAAATTTAGTACCAAATCTTAAAATAGATGGCGCTGTGTATTTTTACATCGAGTCTTTAAAACTTAACCAATTTTTAATGGGTAGGATGAGCATTTAAATAAAAAAGAATCATCAAAATTTGTTCATCCAGTCGAATGTTTTGAGGTAATAAAAGTAGAACAGTATAGTCGAATTGAGAAATCTTTTTTTGTCTGTTGAAATAATTTCCAACTTTTTTGTTTTAGTTAAATTTTGATCATTATTTCGTTATCCATAAAAGTATTGCTTTTGGGTCCCGTACAAAAATTTAACATTTATCTATTGGAAACATCTAAGTGAGACACAATAACTGACAGACGAGTTATATATATATTTATGACTCCATCCAGATACAATTTCACAGAAAACGTACATATTTCAATCACTATGAATCAGGAGTTATATCGTTCACAGCAAAAGCGATCGTAAAACAGAACTACTTTTTGCACTTTAAGTGCTATTATTCTTTACAGCTGTTATACAGGGTGCTATCGTTTGAGATATCGACATTAGGATACGGCGGAGAGCTTTTATTATTAAAGCGCAGTTTCGTGAAATGTTATCGCCCTTATGCGGTATAAAAACAAATATATTACACATTTCTTTCACAATTATCCAACTACACAAGGAAAATGAGTTGAGTATACTATGTTCGCTCTTTTGTGGGTTAAAATCATAGCATCAATTTATTCATCAATAGATTTGTCTTAATAATTATAACATTATATAGTATGTATCTAAAATAAGTTATCGTGCAGAGGGATTACCACCATTGTAGCTAATGTGTTATTATCCTCGGGAATATTAAATTTAAGCTCAAAACGTATTTTTACTCTGAAATGAAATTTGAAATGTTATTAAGAAATATTTTTGTGGTTCTCAAAGCAGCATATGTCGAGGTAAAATCGTGTTAGACTTTAAATATGAAAACAGGGATAACGTGGAAAATCTGTGCTTTGTTGCAGGAAAGCATTTGGATAAAAAATATAATCCTTTTAA
>DVZL01004068.1:0-13294 GCA_018236625.1 Lasaia peninsularis | reverse complement strand
GGGACTTCGTCAATTTAAAAAAAAAGAGGACTCAACACTTCCAACAATTATAAACCGATTTAAAAATATTTTGTGACCTGCTTGTCGTAGCTCAAAAGCCATAAAATTTATTTAGGACCACCCTCATTCATTTTATGGCGATTGGTTCAGAAGTTTTTGAAATATGAAATGTCTGTGGAATGACCTTCCCTCTCACTTTGAGCCATTGCATTCAAAGTTCTGTTTTAAAATTCGTGTGCGACAACTATTTCTTACGGGGCTAACTAACGAAACTAAATACAAAAAAAATATTATTTTTATTGATAATTAGATTTTTATTTTGTTTTTGTTCCAAAATTTTTTTATTTGTTTTTTATCATGTATCTTATTTTATTGTCACTTTTTATTCATCTGCCATTATTGCTTTTTTTTTCTCAGTTTGTCCAAATATTTGGCTGGTAGAGAAAGCTATGCATTACGTTCGCTTTTGTATAACATATTTGTATATGATGTACAAAAAAAATAAGTAAATAAAAACAAAAAGAATCTAATCTTGACGTCCTCATGCTGAAATTGAAGTCGGTTTTTTTACATCGTTTATATAGTGAATGACAAACAAACGGTGTATTTCTCGACCAGGAAATCAGCTTACTTGTTTCCTTAACGAAATTTACTTTTCGCCCTCATGTCTAATCATGTCCCATTGATTTTGCTTTTCGTCCTAATTAATTACATACCTAATTAATATATTGAATCGAATATTGTTTGCCTCGTAATTGAACATTTTATTCTGTTATTGACTGTGTTGTTGGTCGAGGGGTTAGCGTACATGCCTAATGCTAACGACCAACCGCGAGAGACAAGCTCGATTACCGACGCGGGCTTCTCAAGACGACGACAAGACATGAAGTTAGACTGGTGTCAGAAGTTTTTGAAAAAAAAGTAGTTATTGTTTTTTATGGAAAATGACTACCGCCGCCCACAAACAACTGCAGTACCAGGAGTATCACAATTGCGTTGCCGACCTTTAAGAAAAGAGTACGCTCGATTTTTGAAAGTAATTAAGTTTTGTGAAATATGCTAGATAAGTATGCAGAAATCGCGACACTGGACTTATATGTACACTTGGAAATATGTATGTGGTAAAATGAGGCTGTATGTACTGAGATCTTTGCCATTCCGGAAACGAACTAAAAATAAAAATTAAATAGATTTATATCAGTCACAAAACTCCTTGTTAATTATAATGATTGGATTTTATGAAAATCCCTACATTTCACAATTAACATAAAATGAAAGTACCTTTCATCATACAAGAGTCCATCCACGCTCCACCGAATTAATTATGATTTCATGTAACATTCAAAACAGTCATCCGGCGACCATAATTAGATAAGTAAAACCCATTCAGCGCTTCGTATGCCACTACACGCAGCAGATTTTAATTAATTAACTCTGTATTTAAATGAACTTTGGTTTAAGCCTCCATAAAGCAAAAATTATTTTATAGAGACAAACCTTTTATAATATTGTTAACTTCTGACCGATCCGGCGAACCTCGTGCATAATCAGAAGACCAGATTGTATGACAAAAATTTATGTATTGTTTTTCCTATTTTTCTTATAATTTGCTCATCTTTTTCTATATATAACAACATTACATGCGCTTTACGAAAATATATAAAATAATTAGCCGAATATGTAGAGTCGTTGTTAGATTATGGTCTTACCAAAGGACATAGGGATTCAATATATCTAACAAAATAAATAAAATTGGAGTGACTGTATGTAATATTAAAATAAAAGCTTTTTATTAAGTGATTATTTATATTTATAAGGTGCATATACCAAAACAACGTTTTTTGGAATTTTCGGCTGTCTGTCTGTCTGTATACATAAGGTGAGCGAATGAGACGACCCCATCAGTAAACTTAATAAGACTAGTTGAAAGTGTAGTAAAGTTTTCTTCGGCCTATATCTGCCGCAACTCAGTTGTCCGATTAGGGGGGTTAGGTAACTGGTAAACTTACTGTTCCATAAGACTCAATATGCCACGCCCTATAGATTGATATAGAAAAAATCTACTCAGTCCATCTAGGTACCTGTGAACAGAATAAGCCCGTATTCAACCGACTTTTTTTAATGACTAATTTATTGCTAACCGCGTGGCTATTTACATCTTCACCGAACTTTGTGGGCGAGCAGGATTTTAGGATTTTAAATGGAGGGGATTTTCTACAACGCTGAACACTAGGGGCTATCTCCCGGGAGATCGAACCTCGACGCGGTGTTGCTTTCTGGTTAACGGGAGGAGCAACCGACAAGGGTTATTAATTGTAAATATACTACTTTGTTAAGAAAATGTTATATCGCGATGCCGAATTTTCTAGAACTTGGGTGTCTTTTATCAATATTGCTTGCCGACATTGCTGCTATTGCATTTTGTTTTCTAGCTTATTTTATCTGATACACCTATTCACGCTATATTTTAATTGGTCTGCATGAAGGGAAAATTCATTTATTCATTAATGCCATCTAGACATGTTATAGTATTACTGTGTGTTTTATATTACAATATCCGTTTGTTTTTAAGGTGTGATCTGTGATCGAGCGTAGTCGTTAGACGAACGAAGTCCTGGGTTCAGTCTCTTGTTCTAACAGTTTATCTGAAAAATATCATTGCTTGATTATATTTGTGCCAGATTTGACGACGGACTTATCACGTATCACGTCGTGGGTACATAATATGTACCATTGCCTACCCTTTCAGGGATATCTGCGTTACTATTTTTTTTGTATAGTATTTAAACTCCTTGCTGAGAACCACACAACAAATGTTAAATGTTGCTTTATTGCGCTCCCTTGTAGTTATATTCATTATTGACTAGCTGTGGCTGCGACTTCGTCCGCGTTTTTATTTAATTGTTTTATTTTACACATTTCTAAAACAAAATTCTAAAATAAAATTAGCTGTCTACCAGTGAAAGTCACGTCAAAATCGATCAGGCCGTTTCAGCGGTTTAGCGGGTACTAACAGCAGACAGACAAAATATATGGCGCTGTGCATTTTTACATCGTGTCTCTACATTGACTTGGCCTTAATATATGTATGTACGTTTGGATTTTATCAATCAAGAGTGGAAAAGTTTTCTTCAAGTTTGGTATACACCTAACTACGTTTAAATATACAAGATCGCTAAATGTTTTGCCGAGCGCAAAAATAGAAAACGGCTGAACCGATTCCGATAATCCTATTTTTATAATATTCCTTGCAGTACGAGCATGTTTCTTACGGAGAAAAAAATTCAATGAATTGCCTGAAAAAGTCTAAAAACAACGTTTCTTTATAGTCCCATACAATACATTCGTAATAAATAATATAAGTACATAAAAGTCAATTTAAACCTTAATACCATATCGTAAAGTTTAAATTTTAGTAGAGGGGTTCCGGAAAGGCAAAACAATTTAGTGACGTTAGTTTCGTATATTTATACGATGGTCGGTATTATTCGCTAAAACTCGAGAACAGCTGTATCGATTTAGCGTATTTTGGTTTTGAATTAAGTAATCGTGGTCAAGTCCAGATAAGGTTTAAAAGCTATAAAATAAAATACTCAATTAAGTGAAAATGCGGACGAAGTCGCGGGCACAGCTAGTTTAATTAAAAATCGAACTAAATATTTTTTTTTTCATTATTTTGGTTTTAAATGGAATCCCTTAAGTGCGAGTCCCTAAGTAACTCACTACGAAGTCTGTCGGAACAGCGAGTTATCTATAATAATCTTTCACAAAAGGTTGCCTCCTCACGATATATTAATTAAGTGACGCACGAAAATACATTTCGGTCAGATATTCTTCTAATCATATCTCTATTTACTAATAAAATACAAAAATATTAAGTGTTACGGAATAACGGAAAATGCGGAGGCAGTTTTATTTCGCTGGATGAAAGAAACCATTATTTTTCTTGGTCTGATGAAAACAGGGTTATTTATTTATCATTTTCCTAACATTACCTTTTGAAGTACTGGTCGAAGAAGCTTTTCCTTGGAACACAAAGAGCCTTTGAGGTTGGAATGAATTAACTTTGCCAATTCAATAGATTCTATCTGTTAAACAATGGTAAATGGACAAGGCTATTTAAACTTAAAGATTATCTTTTGAATTTAAAGGCGAACTGGCGTATTTTATTCTTTTTTATTTCCTGAGAAATTAAAATAGATCCCCGCTCATTACAATAGGCGCTATGTTGAGATACAATTAATGAACTTTCAGTTATTAAAAACATAAAATAAATTAATAAATACCGTCTCGTCCATATCTCCGATAGGATAGACAGATGTACATTTGCACAAAATATTATTATTGTTGAATTTGTCTTTACCTCTAAAAGAATAACCACTAAAAATTTTGAAACAATAATAACGCGGACGAAGTTGGCGGGACCTGTTTGTTTTAGATGCACAAGGAATAATTTTAATATTTTTCGTTCAATTTTATTACTAAGTTTTCTTGCAAATTTCTCACTAATTCAAATCAACATTATGTATACAAATATCACTCGAATAAATATACTATACCTAATTTATTGAATTTAAAAAAGCATATTTTTCTCGAAGCTTCGAACAACCGCCTGTTGAAGTACCTATCATTAGTTTAAGGGTACTTTAAATAACTTTTTCCGGTGTTAAAACTTTGAAACTGTAAAACTCTGTCCATTTGGCCGAAACTTTTCGAAAATCTTTTACTAAGTATCTCATTACAGGTTTAAACTTCGCTGAAGTTAGATCCTAGAAGCGACGGATCACTTTCAGATCAGAAAGCGGGAATATATTTATATTAAGAACTTGAAGAGTTTGGACTCTGAATCAGAGTTCCCCCCAAGTTCTTAGACTTCTTTTAAGACTAAAAACTCTCGTTTTTATATCTGTCGACATAATATATTCTCGGATTATGTTTCCCTGGTACTTGTTTGACTAACAATGCATTAATGTCATTTCAGTTTTTAATCCTCAAAATACTTGATGTGATTTTAAACCAATTAAAAGATGATGCTTTTAATTTTTCTGTTTTTTCGTTTTTTTTACCGTGAAACTTAATACAAGATACATCTATACATGTAAAAAAACTGTAACTGATCTGTACATGGAAAATTTATTAAAAATAACATAATAGACGAGCTTTATATACGCAAGAGAAGAGAATCCATAACAACGTTTTTTGACTTGGTCTGTATGTTTGTGCACGCTAACAGCTAACAAAAAGAAGACAGCAGAATACTCAGTAATAGGGGAACCCTATCCCGTCCGCCTGTCTGTCACTAGGCTATATCTCCTAAACCGTGATAATTAGAAAGTTGAAATTTTCACAGATGATGGATTCGATTGATTTCTGTTGCCGCTTTAACAACAAAAATAAAACAAATTAAAATAAAAGGTGATTGTATGGACAACAAACGTAATTTCTTTGCTTTTTTCAGATTGTTGTAGGGAATCCTTCGTGTGCGAGTCGGACTCGCACTTGGCCGGCTCTTTTTGTGTGTATTTTACGCGATTACTCCGGCGTTTGTGGACCATATTATAACGATTTAATTAGACGACATCATAATGAACTTGGAGTCGTGTTTGCAGTGTTACTGCGTTTGAATTAACATTGTATGTCTACTTATCCCTTTGTTTTGATGCCATGCGATTCATTATAGAAGAAAATATTAACGGTGATATAGCCAAATGAATACGACCGTGACGTAGGAAAGAAAAGAGCGCACTCATTCCATAACGGTCGACAAGTTCTTCTTCGTTTTAGTTGTATCTTGGTTCTACATCAGGTATATCAGGGTCGGCTACATAATCTAGGATATTTGGTATTGTTTAAACAGATTTGATAGGTTTTATGCAGAACGACTGCCTTCTGACCCCTGAAAACTAGCAGGGAAAACAGGCGCAAATATTTGATCGAAATCAAATGTCGAATTCATGTCTCTCGATGTTTACTGATCATTTAAACTGTGTTTAGAAACTCGACAACGCAAGTGTGATTATACTTCTAGTAATTTCGAATGTTTGTGAACGAGGACGGTTATCAGTTTGGTGACCCACCATCAGGTGACCCACTTGCCTATTTCCTTCCTCTTCCATACATAGTTGTAACCATTTATACTCTGGTACGAAATCCAAAAAATGTCTCCAATCTCTTATTGTTATTCCAATTGATTGAATTTTCTATCGAATTCCATCTAAAACATATCTCCATCTGTAACAAAGGTTCCAACCAACTCGATATATTCCACCCCATTCATTGCACATCGATACAAAGTAAAAATTACGTTACATTATCGCTTCATCAATACAAAACACATGGAGAGCTATTCAATTCCATTCGTTTTGTCGTATTCAATGCGAATATTCCAATTCTGTTCGGTATTCACATGTAAATTGGAACGTGGAACCTCTATTAGCGTGGTATATATTCATTCATTCTCATTCGAGGCGTTCCTTGGGATGCTTGCGTTCTTTTGTAGCTGTCAAACAAAATGCTTGGGCGGCCATTTTGTTAGACGAGTTTCTACGTTTGAAATCATTTAAAAAGTTTTATTTTTAGTGCCACATTCATATGGATAATGGATTTAATTGTTTTTATCATTAATTTTTTATTCGTTTTATCAGTGTTGAACATATGAATACTTGAATGATTTAGAATTTATCTGGACCAGGAGGCTAAATGGTATATCTAGATATTACACTCCTAACAACGACCTATCTGCAATTTAAACAATGTATCTTATTTATACAGCTGACTTTCTCATTATAGCTTTCAAGTCAAGTTCATAAAACTTTATGAAGTCAAGTTCAGAAAAACTGGCTGTAATAGAGATTGGACAGTTGACTGATCTTTGTAAGAAATATCTATAGATAATTAGGTTCATAGTCTGATCTTAACCCTAAAAGCAGTATCATTATGATACCACCTTATTTATTGCTCCAGCTCTAATAGCGGTCTTTGGTCCGATTGGTAACGTAGTCAATAAACTTTTAAATTAGGTATCCTGACAGTGATACTATCCTGTGCTGTGTATTTAGTCTATAGGGCTTATAAGCCGCGGTTATCTCTTACCATCAGCAGATTCGAGTACCTACTGGTTGGCTGTCTTGTTTTATCTTGGAATAATATGTTAAGAAGTTTTCGAAAAGTGCGATTCTTTATATATTTTAAACAGTTTTTTGAATTCGAGTTTCGGGTTGAACACAATATTTGAGTTCTTACTGGTGGAACAGGTTCTATCATATATATTATATATTTACCGTTAATTAATATTGTATAACACCTTTTAAGATAAATAATAGAAAAAAGGCTTTGTTTAGCGGAAATCCATTTTTATACAAAATAAAAATTATTATTTTACAAACTACCGCCAGAAAGTAACATAATCGAGCGCTCTATAATTACTTTATGTCGGCGGTAGTTTGCGAATTAATTTTATTTTTGTCTAGAACTCCTTTTATCCGGTGAGATAGTTCTTAAAAAGAAAAAATATTTTAATTGGGGCTATATAGACTATGGCTATATTTTAAAAGTATACGGCAATATAAGTTTTGGAACAGTGTGCCGTTAAACAGATATTAATTTCTCAGATGTGCCTTAAATGTAGGGTACTAAAGCTCATTTCTTTTTTATATTTATAATACCCTCTTTTATGTTTTATTATTCGGTTTCCTTATTTCAATAACCATATCGGAATTACGTGAAACGAAATTAGATTTGGCTGCGTCATGCCGAGTAATCTGTCCCTAATCGTACGAGTTCGGAATTTAATCTCCTGTCAAACTTGCTTAATTGAATTTTGTGTCGTACATGCGGTCGGATCTTAATATGATATGTTATATTAGAAGTACATATATATGAAATCTTATCTCACTTGCTATGGGGTAAGGCTTCAAGTATATTGCTGATAAAATATTACGTGTTCAGTGTTTTTCTTAAAATATTGTACTAAAAAATCTAATTTCGTTCATCATTTGAGCATTCATATACATTCCTATAAACTTGAATAATTAGTAAACGATGCATTAATTAATATATTTTCTCGTTCGGATTGAAGGTTATTCTGCATGTATTTTAAATAGCTTTCGTCTTTAACTTCGTCTATGTGGGATCAGATTCAGTCTAACTGCGATGTTCTATTTTATTTAAAGCCGCTCGGACTCAAACTTTCTTCTTTGCCTATTTATATATATGTAGAATTTCCAGATCGTCCTCCTTGGGATTATTTGCGTTACTACAACAGTATGATAAATTTCAGCAAAATTAGTTTCGCAGTTTCGGCTGGGCGTTGTATACATGTATGTATTCATACAATTTATTAGAAATATTAACATTTTAAAACGATTGCTTGCATTTTATGTAATTTTTGCTTTTTCTATGAGATAAAACAGCGAACAGGCACACAGGTCTCCTGATGGTAAGAGACAATCGTGACCTATAGACACCAAAGAGTAAAGTAAAATAGGTGCGCCGCTGCTCCGTGGTCAGGCAGTTAGACCTTATGTGTAAGTCTGCCGGCTACCCTACTCTCCGGCCCGGAACACGACAATTCCATTATGGCGGTAGGAATAGGTAAGGCGGTGGATCTTACCCGGACGAGTTGTTGCACAGCACTCTACCTCCAGTGGTCATGTTGTTAGTAACCCAGTTAACCTATGTTCGCCTCTTACGAGCTGCCTGGTAGGAAGGCAGTTGGTCTATTCTCCACAGAGGACCCGGACTAACACGGAGAATTTTTTTAGTAGTCGGTAAGCGACTTAATTTAAAGAAGGTTTCTTTATGTGTACATCTGGCATGTGCTTCCTGGAATAAAACCCTGAATAAGATATTGGGTGATTTACGATCAAAAATAAATTGAAGTCACATTCTGTAATATGGCCCTTAGGACGTAGCATTTGCAATTATGTAAGTATGCCCTTACATAATATATAGACCCACCTGGCGCAAGCCTGAAGGTCAAGGCCTCCGAGCCCCCCGGGAATGCCATTTATTATGCTCCTCGCTTCTGCTACTGTAATACGGTTCTCCGTAAATTATTGCTTATTAAGTCGCCTTCTCTCTTGTTACTTACGGCTGCCTGAGCACTATTGTTTGTAGAAAAATTTGGAATGGGCTTTTGAAGTTATAGTGTGAGATATATTCGTATTACTTTGGTGTGGGTTCCCGTTTTCATTGCTTCTAATATATCAATGAAAAAAGGCATTGTCAGGTTATTGCCGCTATTCCTCCCAGACATAGCGTTCTGAATAAATGGCGGTTTGACGATCTTTATCAAGGTTCCTATTCTATCAACGAGTAACCTAAATGAAATAAATTAGAAATGTTATTTATTATTTGCCTTTGTCGAGTGGAGTCGATATCCTACTTTGAAGCACGAGATTCATGATTCGATTGCCGGTTAAGGCAACTTGTTCTTATAAGTTGTTTGTCTGAGAAAGATTACGCCCGGTTAAGAATTTGCCTCCAGCTGTCACACCGTCGCGTCCGCTAATCGAGAGTACATAAGTACTTCTGCCGACCCCTTCGAGGACAAGGCCGTGACGATATTTATTAATGTTTATTATTTGTGAGACTCACAGAAATTGTTGTGATTATCTAGTGAGTTAAAACTGTCGTAACAATTGGAAGCAGGTAAAATATTCTAGGTCGTGCGCGTTACGAAAATTAAGCGACATCCCAAACCAATCAAATGACTAAATTATTGACCAATAAAATCGCGAATTTTCATTTTCCGATTTTATTGGTCGGAATCTATGTTTCGTTGAACACTCTATTTTCTTAATACAAATGAGCAACAATTTCTTCAATGTCTTACTCTCTAAGAGCCTCGGTGGCGTAGTGGTGCTTCAGGCTTCCATTTCGGTAGTTCAGGTTCGAATCTCACCATGTACCAATGCGTTTTTCTAATTTATGTACATTTTTTGGGTGCTTTTACTATGAAGAAAAACGTCACGAGGAAACCCGCGATTTATGCCAGATTTGGCGACGAACTTACATGCTGTCACATCATGGGACCTAATATCGTCGGCTGGTCGTGGGTGCATATGTAGCTCTGTTTACCTGTCCAGACGGTATTGATTGACTTGACGGTATTTATTTATTTCTAGTCTTAACATATACTCCTAAGTAGAAGTAGAAGTCGGAAAGCGGACCCTACTCTCAAATGTGAGGAATAAGCGGAAATGATAGTCCTTACTTAGAACCACTCAACGCGCACACTCCCTTGTGGTGAATTGTGGAAAGTTCACAAAAGAAAAGTTAAGGTCTAAGATTTAAAGAGTATTATATTAACCAACCGTTTCGTTTTAAATAATGACCTCAACGGGTCACTGTGATGACTTTTGAGTGATGTTATTGGTTATTGGTTTGGCTGGTATTGTACAACTGCAATCTTAACGCGAAAGTGCTATCAAGGGATAATCGCACGCGTGATCCTGCCCGCAAGATCCTGATCTTTAGGTTTATTTAAGAACTGGGTACTGTAGCCAGTTAATGGTTTATCTCTTGCTAGAATACATCTAGGGCAGGAACATACCGGGATATAAAATAAAATTTCATGAAAATTATGGTTACTTTTTAGTTTTGTAATTAAAATATTTCTTTTAAATTAACATATAATTTGCCTGGTTACTGATATAACTTTCTATAATATCATTAGAATACGAAGCTGAATTTCGCCACCATCTACGAAGTTAGTTTAGTTCGGTCGTTAAATCGGACGCCTTAAAATGCAAGAATTGTTTCTTTTATTTTTTTATATTATTCAAATTTCTTCAACAAGTAATTTGCATAGTTATAAGTGAATATTGTTACAAAAAACATGATGTACTAAAAAAACACCGAGCAAAGCCACCCGGGTACTTTATATTTTAAATGAGAAACACATGTACTTTTTCACATATAACTTATAATTGAAAATTGTCTTTTAAATAGCCAATAATTTATAGTAATAATAGTAATTATTATTTTTACGTTTTACTTGACATTCCAAAACTCAATCCGACATGTTCCAAATCAAATTTTGATATCCATTCTTTTTAATACTTTTTAATTATTCGATAGTGAATCGGCCAGCATAGTTTGCGTCGATGCAACCTCCACAGTATCATGTAGTGTATTAATTTAGCTCCAAGTAAAGAGTTCCCACCTGACAACTAGCTATCGGAAAATATTGTTTTTACAGATATCACGTAGCCTCCATTAACCAGCAACAGGCCTCTCATCACGTTGCAGAGCACGTCCGCTGTAGTAGCGCTCGCGGTGAATTCTGGATACTGGGACCAATATCAGACACTGATCGTTCATTTATTTTCTGAGATGAAAATAATTTATTTGTGTAATATAAATAAAAAAGTACCTTCACACCTATTATCCCTGAAAAGGTAGGTAGAGGTGTGCTAGTAAATCCGCGACTCGTAAGTCCAGTAGATATGCTAGAACTCCCACGATTAGCCAAGGTACTAACCTTGGCTTAACTTTTTTATTTATAAGTCTATCACAAATAAATTATTTTCACCTATCACATAATGAGTCCTAGACCCCAGCAGACTCATTATGTCATAGGTGGCAAGCTTATCGCCACTTCGGGCACATTCCAATCATAATCAATCAGCTTATAGCTGTCCACTGTTGGACATAAGCCTCTCCAAGACCGCGCTACTCTGCTCGTTCCTCCGCTTTTTTTATCCAGTGACTATATGCGATCCTTCAAATGTCGTCGGAGCAGGGGGTCCGAGGCCGCCCTAAACTTCGCTTACGAGACGCGAAATTCTTTCAAGTGTGCCTATAAGATTTAAAGAGTTCTCTTGATTTCTTCAGGATCCTATCGTCAGATTTGGACATGGTCAACATAAAAGGTGATCTGTGAGACCCTTTAAAACGAAAAATCAATTATTCAATTCGATTCAGGCGTCTTCGAATAATCGGTGAACGTACAAGAAAGATCCCCACGACTCCTCCTTATTTTGAAAATTTTGAAAATAAAAAAAATATTTTTGTCTTAACAAATTGTTTATATTTAGTACCTACTAATAATTAAAATAGTTTTATGAATTACTAGCCTGCACCTGAGATTTAATATTTCTTTCAGTGGTGTTAATTCCATTGTGTCCGACTAAACATTTTTGAGTTATCTTTATCTTTTTTTAACGCGAGTAAAAAAAAGATGTAAAACTTTTAGTTGTGTTATTTTATAAGCAAAATGTATACAGACGTTAACCCTCTTTAATATTTCGATTAAAACCCGTACAAGTTGGATATATTCCGACCAATTTGACATGTGTAAAATGTTCTATTTGTTTTTTGCTTTATTTCATGGTATAATTTATTTAATACTCTTTAATCTAGACGATGTGCTTTAGAATTCGCATCAATATACATATATTTTTTAAACAGCAAAATGGTAATTGTAACTACCCAAATAATACAGGTGTCTTAAACCTATTATGAGTAAACTACTTTACCCACAAAAACAGACCCTATTACTAAGACTCTGCTGTCCGTCTGTCTATCGCAAGGTTGTATCTTGAAAATCGTGAAAGCTAGAAAGTGGAATTTTTTAGAGATGATGTATTTTTGTTACCGCTTTACAATTACTAAAGACAATAAAATAAATATGTATCGAAAGAAGGCTCACATGTAACAAATGTGTTTTTTGCCGTTTTTACAGATAATCCAACACACTTGGAAGGTTCCTTTCCTTTTAAAATTGTCTTTAAAAAGGAATAAGCCGTACAAAAAAGATGTAATGTGGAGAAAATATTAATTAAGTTACTTTGCGGGAAGTAGGATTACGTTCTTTTCAACCTAGAATAAGCCGGATTAAGAAGTAGTAGAAAATATCATTTTTCACATGACTTATTCCAACGATTGGATTCACTGCCTTCGAGTTGCTTGCGCTGAATCTAATTTAGATTTTAACGTCAGGGAATAGAGATTATATTAGAGTAACGGGCTATTGTCGTCTTTTATTGGTTATTGGGCATCCATTTTATTTTCGATATCGAGTAACTTTAATGTTGCGAAAAACGTCTATTGCTACTGACAACTGATTTATTTTTGTAGAATTATATTGGTTTTAACAATGAAGCCAAAGGTGCTATTATTAGATCTTACAGCAGGCCACTCATTGAGAAGATTACACTCCTAATAACCACCTGTCCGCAATGTTAAGCCGAGTGGCTAGCGTACACGCCTAGCCGCATCGACTAACCGCGAGGCTCGGGTTCGATTCCCGACGGGGACAGGCATTTGTGTGATGAACATGGATGTTTGT
>DVZL01004067.1:0-13296 GCA_018236625.1 Lasaia peninsularis | reverse complement strand
TTTGGTATCTTGAACCGTTTTCGCAGCGCACGCAACGGAAGCCCTCAAGGATGAATAATTTCCCCCGTTTTTTTCACGTTTTCCATTATTTCTTCGCCCCTAATAGTTGCAGCGTGATGTTATATAGCTACCCGAATGGAAGTCCGAAGCGCGTACCGCTAAGCCACCGAGGTTACTGTATGTCAATCACCATGCTGTATCTCAGGAATCGTGTGTGAAGAAAAGTTGACATTTTTTATCATAAACAAGAAACAAAATTCATTTGAAAATGACGGAATAATGACGGATTAGCATTACAAACATACGAAATCCGGCTAAGCGCGAATCGGACTACCGCACTGAGAGTTCCATACCATTAACTGTAAAAAAAATCACGTTTCTGGTATGGTATTTATTTAAATATTTTATTCTGTACTAGCTTCCCGCCTGTGTGAATAATCTAAGCACAGAACTTGTCCGACTTATAATACTTATTGCAGAAACCCTCTTTTTAATGTAATCGGTTAAAAAGTAGCCTTTATGTTATTCTGATGTATAAGCTATCTTACTGTAAAGTTTCATCCTAAGCTAGTGTATAGTAAATTATAATTCTTCATTGAAGCGTAATAACTCAAAAAAACTACCCAAGTGCGAGTCTGAATCGCGTAGATAGGGTTCGGTATCATATCTATTGTCGTAGGAAAACATACAACCTCATTATAATTGTTAATTTCGAGGTGCATATGTAACTATATACTCTGAGAACACAACGAGCGACAACTTTTGGTTTTTACCGCGATTTAAATATGTATAGCGACATCTATTGACAGATCGAGTTGTTCGTTATATAGGTGCCCCTGTAAATATTTACTATATTCTATGTTTTAGCATTTTATATTATAGCGGCAAATTATCAATCATATGCGAAAATCCCAACTCTAGTTATCACCGTTCATGATATCCAAACCTGGTGACGGAATGACATGACAGACGGACTTCGGAATCTTAGTAAATATTCCTTTACTAAGATTCCAAAACATACATGAACATGGAGATCACTCAATCGGATCTCATCCTAGACGTTTTGCCGGTAATTAAAACTTAAATATACATGTTCATTGTTCACACATTAGTTCTTGTTCATACATATTATCTACGTAATTATTATTAAACTTAATGATTATAAAAACCCAGACCCAAAAGTACAGACATCTACATTCATCACACAAATGTCCCCGTCGGGAATCAAACCTGATCCTCGGGACCCTCGACCAACGAAGCGATTAATGGATATCGATTCAAATTCAAATTCGATGGATTCAAAATGGGAATCACAAGTATTGCTAAAGATGTTTGTGCTATATTCTATCTATGTTTCTTATATCTATTTTTGCCCCGTGTTGTTCCAGGTTCCGTTGTAGAATAGGCCAACTGCCTTCCACCCAGGCAGCTCGTAAGAGACGAACACAGGGTCTATTGTCACCAACATCGTGACATTGACAAGGTGGTAGAGTCTTGCAACGACTCGCCCTGATTGTTACCACCGCCTTACCTATTCCTGCCATAATTGTTCGCCATTGTTGTGTTCTGGTCTGGAGGGTAGGGTAGCCGGTAAACTTTCACACGCAAGAGGCTTACCATGCCAGCAATCAGGTTGGCAACGCACCATTTCCGCTTTTGGTGTCTATAGGCGACGTGTATTTCTTACCATCAGGAAATCCGTCTGCTTGTTTGCCTTCCATTACCATAAAAAAAAAATAACAGTGAGTGTAATTGTGGCGAGTTCAATAGAATTGTGTGGATTTTGAAGAAGTTGTCCCTTCAGAACCAAGCTGTGTAATTTAATACTATTTACAAGTAATTTAATCCATCACAAATAAATAAAACGATTAAAAACATGGATATTAGTAAATCAATATCGACATAACAATAATCGATCGATTTTTTTGAATCTCTACATAGACATGAAAATTAGTGGTAAGATTGAGATGCGTAACCACGGCAACCACAGTGAACCAGACAAGGACCGACTATAACTAGAACCATTATATTATTAGAGCTCTCATTTCGTACATACTTTAAATATTCTTTTAGTTAATTAATAAAGTAAAATCAATTATTAACTTACCAATGAAATGTGATGTTATCTTTTTTAAAATTATTTACACGACTGACTGACTTCCACACCACTTTACTGCACAATTTGACATGTTTTTGTTTTTATTTTATTATTTTACGGACGTTTATGGGTCTGCCGCCTGGTCACTACTAAATGAGCGCGCGTTTGTTTTCAAGCTTATAGGTGCATTTGCACATATGCGTTACAGACATTTCGCTTATTTACAAGTCTATTCTGGAAGTAGTCTGTGTTTTACACCATTATCAGGGCTAATATTTTAAGTAGCCAACTTACTAGACAAAATTAAAAAAATAAGTCAGTTAATAAATTTACTACAGTAGACATATTTTTCTATTATGCATTAACAGACAAATAATCAAACCCACAAAATGACATAACCCAAAAAATGTTATTCATTGTGTGTTTAGTAAGATGTCTCTTATCAGAGAGAAGCTCACCTTTTGTAGTTTTTGTTATTGTGTTTTTTTTTCTTATTTTTTATAAAATAAAGTGTTAAATAAATAAATAATTTTCAGATAGTATCTTTAGCTTGATGATTAGTGTAAGTCACCTCTTATTCTAATAAATCGCAGTTATTAAAATTTTACCGTTGAAAATCTCCAGCACATCTGATATGTGACATCAGAGTAGGAAGTAGATATTTAAATGAATATTTTGGCATAAAAACACTTCTACGCGCGTACCGGTGTCTGACCTCTGCTACACTAATAGATATAAGTGTAATGAACTTGGTAATCTAAACCAAGTCTAAAATTAGTGCAATTAATTTAAAAAATAAATGTAATAACTGAAGTGTTTTCTTTGAAATTAGACTTTTTAACAACGTTGTTTGTCGTCAAGTTGTCAGTTGCAAGCATTAAATATATTGTATTGATAGCATTTTTGACCCCTGACAGTTAAACTTAAAACACCACTTGTGTTTTAAGTTTGACGTGTCTATGTGTCTGTCTGAAGCATCGTAGCTTTTAAGCAAATAGACCGATTGTAATGTTTTTTTTTTGAAATCTAACATTTTCGGGACGACTCTTGACTATAGTTTATGGAAATCCGCTCATCTGTTAGCTTCGGAAGATATATTTTTGGTTTTTTCAATCTTATGTGAGGCCTAACAGTCTTAATTGCTTATTTATGATGGTATCACTGAGTTAGTTTGATGGTAGAGCTTGATGGAAGCAGATGCACAGCGAACCAACTAGTAAACACGCACTCCGCGTTCTTGGAGTTTCTTTTTTTTTTTTAATTTTGTTATATATACGACATTATTTTGGAATAAACTCTGTAGTGGGAGTGGGGTGGGAGACCAGTCAAAGCAGAATGCAAACGAACACGAATACATACGAACAAATGAAAGGAACAGATCTACGATAACACACCCAAATATACATTCACTTTAAGATCTTTATCTCTTGGCTTAAGGTCACAATGACCTTTTAAAGATAATCTAACCATAGTAGGTATTTATAAAAAATCCATAGGCTATAAAAAAGTAGAATCCAAATCAATATTGATTGACTCGTTGGCCGAGTAGCTAGTGTACACATCTAATCGCATCGCTCGGTTCGGGTTCGATTCCCGACGGGGACAAACATTTGTATGATGAACATAGATATTTGTATTTCAGGGTCTGGGTATTTATTAAATTTGTCCTGGTATATATTTAAGTATTTCTTTGTATTAATATCGTTGTCTAATACCCATAACACAAGCATATAATTTGCTTACTTTGGGGTTAGATCAATTTGTGTAATTTGTATAATTATTATTATTAAATAAAATATTTTTACTTAAAATATAACAGACTTATGTAAATGTTTTCTAACTTACATATTGGTTTTTCCTATATTACCAATGCTAAATAAAAATAATGTAAATAGTTATTTAATCATAGTGTGAGCATTTTTTTTGCACCCCTGGGATTCGCAAGTGTTGCAGCACGAGTTGCAGTACTTAAGAAAGATTTCTCTTGCATATTGCATAATCTATATAAATTTGTAATTCTACTTAGTTTTTGTGACTTTATAGAGAAGTCGTATAGTTTTTTAATTTTCATTTTAAGTATTTTATTTTAAAACTAGTCAAACATATAATAAGACTGGTCATTTTTTTGTTTGATTTAAATTTAAATTTTTGAAACAATAAGTTTGTCATATTGTTAAAAGGCTCATCATTCCATTTCTATTATCTATAAAAATATATAAAATTGGAGTGTCTGTATGTAATATACCGCTTGTTACTAAATGCATATTATGTATCTTTATGAGGTAGAATATACCAAAACAGATTTTTTAGAATTTTTCTCTGTCGGTACCAGCTAATCTCTAAAACGGCTGGACCGATTTGACGGGACTTTTACTGGCAGACAGCTGATGTAATAGGGAAAGGCTTTTATTTATGAAATGTATAAAATAAAATAATTAAATAAAAACGTGGACGGAGTCGCGGGCGCAGCTAGTAAAAAATAAAATAATTAATAGTAATAAAATTTGTATCAATAACACTACTTGGTTTCCTAATTCCTTTGAAATTTAAAGGAACTTCTGATTTTTAGATTTGAATTGGTAATTTTTAAATATTTGTTCATTGAAATCAGTTGAATGAGATCTTTCTGTTTTTAAAGTCAGTTATCAATTACTCAAACTTATAACATCAAACTTTGCGTTTTATTTCATTTTCATACTCTGGCATTATGAAAGCTAACTGTTAATTTTACGTAGAATGTAATATGTAGACCAGATATTATAATTAGCCTGCAATTCACGACAACGTTTACTCATTAGGTCGCCTACTTGAAAGATTCGCGAATTTTTAGTTTAGAAGTTAGCTTTGAAATTATGATAGATCAAGAGCTACCAAACCGTTTACAACCCGTTTCCACAATACTAGAATTTTTTTTGTATTAGTTACTTCTTCATCCTAGGTATATTCCTTGTGCTAAATATATGATGATTTTGAAGTTAGTTACATAATCTGTAATTTGACTTTTGCAATTCACAAGGGAAACTAGGTCCAATCCCAAATTTCGTCAAATCCGAATATACAAGTTCCAGTTTCCTCACGATGTTTTCTTTCACTATAGGAGCACTCAGGAAATGTACTCAAGTTAGAAAAGCTTATTTGTATGTGGCACGGTTCGAACCTGGACTACCAGAATGGAAATTCAAAGGCAACTGAAAATTTTTTTTCTTTGTTTTGTTTGTTGTTTCTTGTTTTGGAAATGATACATTTTTTTTAAATCTTGGTGCTAACCCATACATGTAACTATCGAAATTGGCTATCACCATCAACTTTTTAAGACTTAAACATATTAAATTTTAGCAAAAGCTTGTGAAAGCCGTTTAATTTTTTTTTATATTTTCAAAATTTTTAATGATAGTCTGATAGTAAAAATTAAATTGAAAAATTTCTAGGCTTGTAGTCAATGGGTTATTTGGATGGGTCAGTAGCTCTCCTACTATATGTTTCAGTTTTAGTCACCATTATGGTAAAACTTAGTTAATTACTAATCAACTAAATAGGTGTGCATTGGGCTTTATAACATAGGTTCTGAAACAATGACCCTTTATGCATTTCAGTTTATTGTTGGTTCAAACTCGCACTGGTCGACGAATGGTAATTTTTCCAGTTAATTATAAGTTTACCGCCAAACGCCAAAGACTAATCTCGAAGTTCGACACACGTAGGAGTAACCGAGGGATACACGTATTTGTATAATTAATTTGTGTTTTTCCACGTCCGAGTGCTTATTAAATTTATTGTGGTATTTCTATTTATTGTTATCCTTTTCCAACATCCATAATACAAGCATATAATTTGCTTACTTGCGGGTTAGATCAATTTGTGTAATTTATTATTTACTTTAGTATCTATTGACGTAATTACTTTTACAATATGTAATTCAAATAATGGATGTATCTGTATATTTAAGAGAATTAAAATGATTTAATTAATATGAATGTTTGCTTTAAAAATATATAATGCTGAAATGAATTAAATTTTATTTACATATTTAAAGAGAATTTTCCAGCTGACAGAGCTATTAATTTATATACCGAGCCCGGACTGCGTTTCACTCAGTGATCTGAAAGTAAGTAGTCAAGCGTTTTATTAAGTTCGTATATCGTTTTACTTTTTTTAAATTTATTTTTATTGTTTTTCACTTGTTTTTTCTTAATTTGGCCCACGTAATACAAGTGAACAGCCTAAATAAAAATGTCATAGTTTTATTAACAATGAAGAATATCAATACAAGTTTTCATTCCTTATTTCGAACCTAACCTTATTTCGAAATAAATGGACCTTGACCCCTATTGTCCAAGAAGGGGTTGGCAGAGGTGTGCTAGTATATCCACGATTCGTAAGTTCAGTAGATATCCTAGAACACACCCACGATTAACCAATGTACAAGGGCCCTGATGTGATAGGTGGCAAGCCTATCGCCACTTCGGGCACATTTTAATCCCGGGCAATGTAATGTTTACTCAGAAAAATCTGAAAAACATTTAAAAAAAGTTGGACCTGGGAATTGAACCCGGGACCCTACGTGGCAAACGGTCTTAACAGGTGACACATGTACCATTACACCTAACACTGTACCAAATTTTAATTAAGAGTGATTGAAAAATATTTGTCATGGTTTTTATTGCTTAATCTAATTTGAATATTCTATTCTCAATAAATAAATAATAATCGTTAATCCCATACCTCCTAAGGGGTAAGGCAGTTTCGAAGATTATATCAGGTCCCAAACCCGTCGCCATATCGGACAAAAATCCCGGGTTTACTTGCGATTTTTTCTTTCACCGTAAGAGCACTCAGAAAATGTACTTACCTAAGTTAGAAAAATTAATTAGGTATGGCGGAGTTCGAACCTGGACTCGGTAGTATTTCGGTACATGGAAGTCCGAAGCGGTACTACTAGTCAACCAAGCTATGTTAAAGAATTATTAAAAACATTTAAATATACCTACACATTTTACCACATTGGTGTGCAAATATTATAATGTTT
This sequence comes from Lasaia peninsularis, assembly GCA_018236625.1. NCBI lineage: Eukaryota > Metazoa > Arthropoda > Insecta > Lepidoptera > Riodinidae > Lasaia > Lasaia peninsularis. The sequence continues at coordinate 6,172 of DVZL01004067.1, read as the reverse complement.
AAACAAATTATCTTTACTTCAAAACTTTTACTACCCATATTATATTATAGTCTAAACCTAAACCCAGACATTTACATGTAAACATCGGTACAATCACAAATCCATCCGATAGAAAGTGATGCTGGAATAAAGATGGTAATGTACTAAGTCCGAAAAAGTCTATTCACTCTTGTTTTCAAGGCAACTAAGTTATATTTCTCTGGAAACATTACTTTGGGGAAAAAATTTTTAACCCTCAGTAGTGCGAATATTGAAAGACAAGGCTGTGCAGCAACTCGCCTGGTTAGGGATTCATCGCCTTAACTATTCATGCCGTCATAATGACATTGTCGTGTTCCGGTCCAGAGGGCAGCGTAGCCGGTACTTGCAGATACGGTCTAACAGCTTAACAGAGACGCACTTATCAATGGTGTCTATAGGCCGCAGTTGTCTCTTACCATCTTGAGGCCCTTGTGCTTAGCTAACAAGGTTATCCTATAAAAATATATTTTGAAGTCCTAGTTCATGGCGAGTTTACTAAAAAATAAATGGTACCTATATAAAACTCCCCGGCCACCAAGAAGGCTATTAATCTCGAATATAATAAAATTAATAAAAAAGTCAGCTGATTTTGAAGTTGATTGAATGTAAGAAGGTCATTCAAACATAAAATTTAAAATATATAAACTATTTGGTAAATCCTACAGACATTCAAGATAGCTGTTTGACTGTCAGTTGCCACATAAATTCCATATGTCCGCCGTTCGCTCGTTTTCTATTTAATGAGTCAAGATTTAAGAGTGCTGCAGTACCGCAATATAAAGATTGTCTTTTATGTTTCTTATATTACATTTAGTTGTTACAATTATTTTCAATTAGAAGTATGTACCTCTGCCTATCTTTCCGGTGATATGGGCGTGATAATATGTATTGTGTGTATAGAATTGGTGTTTTTTAACATATTGGTGTTTTATAACATATTAGCGGACTCGCCTTCGATATGTCGCACTCTTAGAATTATAGTGACCGAATTCAAAAATACAATTTGTGATAAATCAGCCAGAAAGTCTTCAAAAATTATAGTATTGAATACATCCTGATATATCTCTTTCGTGTTTCGCAAACGATTGGTTTTAATCAAATTTTGTGTGTTTGTGTTAGTCTAATTAGTGAAGTTGTAAAATCGAGTATTACATCAATTTTGAGTTAAGTCACTTTAATTCTTAACGTGCGATGTGACAATTGACAAATTATTATTATATCTACAACTAATTTTTTAAATAATGAAAAAGGACGCATGCCTTATAATATGCCTAGCTCGGGTTCGATTCCCGACGGGGACAGACATTTGTGTGATAAACATAAATGTCTGTATTTCCGGATCTGAGTGTTTATTAAATTTATTCTGGTATAAATTTAAGAATTTCTATGTATTAGTACTCTAGTACTTATTATTCTGTGGTATTAGTATCATTGTCTAACACCCATAACACAAGCATATAATCTGCTTACTTTGGGGTTAGATTAATTTGTGTAATTTGTCCGGAGATATTAATTTATTTGATAGTAAATTTGAATTAAAAAAAAATCTCAAGACCTATATAGTAGTTTATAAATGGTGGTTTTACTTAAGTATATCTACGAAAGATTTTCAACTGATACTCGAAAGAAGATGAAGTACTAGCTGTGCCCGCGATTTCGTCCGCGTTTTTATTTCATTAATTTATTGTATACATTTTGTGCCTATCTTGGAAGCTTGGGTTTACGAATATCTGAACACTGCTATAGGTTCAGGTAAGCACCTAAGTTGCAGAGAGAGTGAGGCTATGTTTGTAATGTTCGTTATTCATACTATACTTTATATTCTACAAAGTAGTATTAAATAAAAATAGAAAAACAAAATAGCGGAATCCTTTCCATCACAAAAAATGTTAAATGCAAAGCGTATCCTCGTTATTTATTGCCTAACTTGTTGGTTTTTATGTCGTCCACGGTGAAATTGGAACAATTCGATGTTTTATTTTTTCTAAGGAGGCAGATGTTTTTGTATCGTGCATATACACCTGCTTAGGGGTGTCAACAACTGTTTAATAAAGGGCAAATCACACACACACACTTATAATCCTACAAATTCTAATAAATTCATTAGAACAATGACAATTTCTTCCGGCTGTTAAAAAATCTAACTATCAAAACTAGCCTAGGGGTACTTAAACAAGCAATTCTTGTATCTCACATCCCGGAAACGGCGAATTTCTTGAAATTTTGTATTTAGGGGGTTTCGGGGGCGATAAATCGATCTGGCTAGGTTTCGCTTTGATATCGTTTTAATTGTGTTTTCATAGAATAAAACCTCCTAAAATATCATTAGAATACGAAGCAAAATTTTGCCACCATTAGAATAGTAGAATAGCTAGATTGGGAAGTCAGGCCTTAAAACGCAGGAAACCCGGATTCAATTCTCGCTCTGATTGTTTATATATATATTCTATTTTTATATCATTCATATTTCATCAGTAAGTAATTTGCACAGTCATAAGTAAATATATTTCCAAAAAACATGTTGTACTACAAAAAAACAGGTAATGGTGCGGCTAAAGCTGTGTTTCCTTTTTTCAGTGCTTCGTTCGTAATATTATCGGAACTAGGGCTTTTGTCTAAGTTCAGTTTCTTTATTGCTTCAATAATTTCTGTGCCATCTATTGGCTTAATATTTCTTTTTTGTGTGTCATTTGTTTCAGTGTCGAAATTTATGTTTGTTGTGTCTCTGTTACTGTATAGATTTCTGTAAAACTCTGTTGCGCTGGCAATGATACTGTACCATTTTTACGAAGACCTTCTATCCATGTTGTATTAGTTCTGAGTCTCTTATAGGCCTTTTTAATCCTTCCAGTTTTTTGTAGATGTTCTTTTATTGTTTGTCTATATTTTACATAATCTGCTTTTATATATTTACTAGCTGTCCGCCCGCAGCTTCGCCCGCGTGAATTATTTTAATAATACAGACAACTTTCAAAGGGCTGACATTTTTCCGACTTATAATACTAATTGCGTAAAAACATACTCTCTTTTTAATGTAATTGGTAAAAAAGTAGCCTATGTCCTTCATCAAGGTCTACTCTATCTCTGTACAAAATTTCATCAAAATCGGTTTAGTGAAAGGCGTGAAAGCGTAACATATAGACAGGCAGACAGAGTTACTTTCGCATTTATAATATTAGTACGGATTAATACAGGTCACAAGAAAATAGAGTCTAACCATTTTCAAAAAAAAAACTTATTCCAGTATTTACATAAAAGAAGATAACGAAGAAGCTGATAATTATAAAGATTGATGAGAATAATATGGGTAAGATGGTCTTGAAAGAAAATTTATCAGAAAATTATCTTGCAATCCAAAAAATTCCTCAGCGAGGTTATATTTAGACCAGAGTTTAAGGCCACAAATTCATAACCCTGTACCCAAAGGGTAAAAATGACTATTACTATACGGCAGTATTATCAGTAAAAACAATTTTAGACAACAAACGTGATTTTTTTGCCGTTTTTACAGATACCTTTACGAAACTCAGCGTAAGCGAGTCCGGCTCATACTTGGTCGATTTTATTAATAGTCAGTTAAAATCAGCAAGACTGCTATGACCATTATCTTTTGAATCCGCAGCCCAAATAACCAGGCAATCGTTAGGTAAACGTCGCGTATAATCTAGAACATATAAGCCGGTAATGTATACAACACATTATAGTAATTCAGGGATTCTCAAAGTGGGGTACGTGTACTGTTGGGGGTAATTCATTGGGTCATATATGTACGCACGTTTGTCGTGTGCGAAAAATGTTACGTATTATAATTATTTTTCATTATAAATACAATACAAAAGATCTCATGGCCAACTGATTAGCACTTCGGACTTCCACTCCGGTATTAGGTTCGAACTCCGCCATGTACCAAGGATTTTATCTATTTTAAGTAGGTTCATTTCCTGAGGACTTTAAGTTCAAGGGTAGGCCATAATGTTGCCTGACTTCTGTTCTTTGTTAAAACTGACACCCTTATCAAATCCCCTAGATTCGGTAGACAACCCGATTTCATCTGATAAGAAACGGGATAAGGCTAGAACAAAAAAGACAAAGAGGAAGCAATACAAAAGATCAATCATTTATAGTTTAATCACACATATTTCTTTTTTTAATATACATCAATTTATGGCCAGTGTTTATAGAAAATCGCTGTGATTTTAAAAGTACATATTATTGGGGTATTTGGACTACTAAGTTTGAGAAACCCTGATGTAAATAATAGCGGACATGTGTATTGCATTTGAACGGGACGTGATATGTTATTTCGTGGCCTAATTGCCGCCAATTATTGTAAACTGTTTGCGTCCCGTTCTATCTGATTGAAAATTGAAAAGGACAGGAAATGACGTACTGCCGGTAAATTGAAAAGTAAATCGGGTGAATTAAATACTTCACGAAGAATGAATTATTCAGTTTTCAGTCCCACTACCGACGGGTGTGATATTACGAAATATCGCATACGACTTTTTGTTCATTACAATGTTTTAATGCTATGAGACGACTAGCTACTTCTCGCGGTTTTGCCTACGTGATATTATAATAACTATTTTCAAGGTTTCATTTTTGATAATGACAAACATCAATACAAACTTTCATCCCTTATTTAAACCCATGTACTCTTCTTTTTGCGATATACGTCCTGTTCCAAAATCAACTCTATCTCTTTATCAAATTTCATTAAAATCGATTCAGTGGTTTAGGCGTGACAGATAGACCAACAGAATTACTCTGACATTTCCGATATCAGGGATTACTTAGTATATCTCGGGCGGCTTTTCAGCATTGGGCTCAATAGAGAGATCATTCATTGATTCGATCATTTATAAAAAAACACTAGACTATGGATGAGTTGCCACCATGGAAATATATATTTTCGGAATATTCTCCTCCGTTATAATACTTCACGCCAGATCACGCACAGGATAGGCTGAGAGTATCGAGTACCAAGTGTCATGGTCCCTATAAAATTGTCTAACTCTCACATCAATTACTCTCGTCATACAAACAGCGTTTGACTTCTAAATATAAATGCAATTACGTTTAACGCTGTCAGATTTAGACGTTCAATATATACGTATCATGAATCTAAAGCTACTATCACGAGAATACACTCCCAACAACCTGTCAGCAATTTTAAACATCTCATAGGGCCGACTATCTCACTCTCACAAGGCCGGCTTGCTTTGATGTTGTCCAGTTAAGAAGGAGTTAGCAATACTACATATTTGGGACATATCTTTGTTAGAAGTTTACACTCTTCACCAGCAGATATTACTTTAAGCTTCTTGGCACCGATATATCGATTAAAATCTGTACATGTCTTAACCAATTTGATACCGTGTACTTTAGACGTTCTCTATCTCTTTTGCTGTTTTTTTTTTGTTTTTTTTCGTTTGATTATCCCAAATGGGAAAGGCAAAGGAACTGAGCCACGTCTTTCGTATTGTATTTTTTCATCAATTATGGGATATCCATGGAAGATGAGGGTGATGAGATGATTCCACGGAAAATGAGATGACGGACTTCTGGGAGAGAAGTTGGAACTTTACTAGAAATTTTGTGGAATTTTGGCGGGAACATATCTCCACTGATGCACATTATTAACGTTTTATGACAAAAACCCCAGCATTTTTACAAATATAACACTAATAAAGACACAATTTTTACCTAAGTCTACCATGAGATTGCATGACTTAAACATTCACAATATATATTATTCCAACAAACTGTGCTATACATATGTTGACTCAAGGGACCCTTCCGCTTCTTTACTCAGTTTGAAAACATATTGTCAGTTTGTACATTCATGTGGAGTGACCTATTTTCAACCGGCACGCAAGTTTCCACAGACTATACATTGCATTGATTGGCTCTGACGTTGGCTGAACGTTAGATGTTTAACACACACAAACGAAGAGTGCCTATAATTGTGTATTATATATAACATATAATACACAATTATACACTTCTTATAAACTAAATTCAAATTAAGTCTTCATAGGTTTCGTATTTTGTAAAATGAGTAATTTTTACCATGTATGGAATATGAAGGAAATGGGTAAAACAACACGCGTAAATGAAAAAAAATGTAAGAAACGTTTATTTAATAACT
>DVZL01004066.1:0-13298 GCA_018236625.1 Lasaia peninsularis | reverse complement strand
CCCCACACCAAGCTGCCGCCGCTGCTCGTAATGCTGATACCCATTGTAGACGACTCCTAGAAATTTATATCAACATCATAAACAAATTAAATTTCTAACGCTTCAATCAACTTTGAACCTATGTTCGAAGCTTCGATTTTAAGCTTGAATATTGCTTTAACTCTTGGTTAAAATTACAACGATGCTTTATACATTAGTCCAAGTGGTAGTTTCTAATGTGATTGTGAAAAAATGTGGCTGAAGATGCATAATATGTTACCTACATATAAGTAAAGGTCCCACTATTGGGATGGCGTCATCAAGACGTAATAATCTGCGCTGATTGGCCGAACGAGCGTCACGTTAGCGGATAACTACTTCAAAGTTAATATGATGTGTAATAAGGTTTTTACATAGAAGGTATTCTAAAAAACAGGAATAGCAATGAGTTTTGCTACTCTGCCAATGGACGGTACAGTGCTTACATTATTAGTGGTAGGAACTGTCACCTCTGGTATGTATATTAAATTAGCTTTTAAAAATAGTAAAGAAATAGAAGTAAAAACTGGCTAAGTGCGAGTCGGACTCTCGCACGAAGCGTTCTTTACCATTCATTACCTATAAAAACGGCCAAAAAATGACGTTTGCTGTATCGGAGGACTCTACATATATTTATTATATTTATTATTATATTCTGTAGTATTTGTTGTTATAGCAGCAACAGAAATAGGCACATAATCTGAAAATTTTAAATTTCTATTTATCAGCCTGGTGACAGACAGACAGGCAGCGGAACCTTATTAATAGAGTTCCGTTTTTTCCTTTGGGAACTGAACCCTAAAAAGACAATAATATCTGAAAAAACTCAGGGTTCTAGAAAAACAAACCCTTAAGTAACATTCATTTAAATTACGCAGAAGTATCGCCTTCCATTTAATTTTTTTTCTGATTATTAAAGAAAATTTTTTTTTTACAGTAGCATCACAAAAACTAAGGGAATACTTCTTCAAATACTAACTTATGATCTTGCGTTCCAAATTCAAATGTCCTCTCCGGAGTTACCACCTGGAATCTCTGAATCTTGCCTTCCCCTGCAGCTGCTTCCACGGAACAATATTCATCAATCGTGATTCTGCCGCATTGCTCCTTTTGTGAAGAGCTTTTGTAGTAGGTGAGCGCGAAGGGTTGCAACACGCACCAGTACTCGCGCATTGTAGGTAATAGATAACCACGTTTGTAGAGATAGCCCTGAAACATTGAATATTACGAGTATTATCATAAAATAATTCCTAGATAACTTGACCCCAGAATCTATGGGAAACTTTAAATATGTCTTGAACTGGCTTTGCAATTTACTACGAAATATCTGTAAACATAGATGAAACGTCCTGGGCAGCCTCGTTTTTTAATTTTACCCAAACTGGTTTGGGTAAAATTAAAAAAATCTAACGGGGGCTTTTGTGACCAACATAGATGTCTGTATTTCCAGGTCTGGGTGTTTATTAAACTTATTCTGATATCTATATAAGTATTTCTATGTATTAATATAGTTTACTAACGCTCAAGGTTAAATCAATTGGTGAGCTATTTAAAAAAAAAAAACTGTCACATCCTGGGGCCTAATATCGTCGGCAAATAGAGTGTACATAATATATCTCTGCTTAACTCTTTGGGGCATGAGGATATTTATGATTTTATTTAAAAATATCAAACCTTTTTGATAATATCCTCAATGAAAACATCGTATAGTTCATCAACTGCCTCGACTAATGCTTCAGCATGGATTTGCTGATCGCAGCAGTACTTTGCTTCAAGCACAGCTAGGAATGCAGTCCACTTGAAGTGGCCTATTGAAGAACCCAGGGCTTCCCAATCTGCGGCATCCCATCGCAGACCTAGTGATAGGACCAGTTGCTCTGCGACGATACCTGCTTCCGAAGGTTGAAGAACAACCTGGAAATATGGACATACTTAGTTAAAGAATCACTAGATAATATGCAATGGATCTTCTAGATATTAGCTATAGAGCCTTCATAGAATAAATGCTCGATATTGTCGTGTTGTTTAATTACCATCCGAGTTTGCTCTACAAAAATGTTATTATGTAAAGAGCTGGCGATTTTGTTGTATAATTGGAAAATTATTATTTTGTGTTTTTTTATAATACACACAATCACCTGATGGTAAGTGATCACCGCCGCCCACGAACATTCACAGTACCGAGATTATCACATAATATGAGTTTTAGGAATGAACTTTTTAGTAATGAGAACGCTTTTTTCTTGAAGTTCCCTGAGTCATATCTATTTGGTGATTTGTTTCACATAGCACATCTATAAGGCAAAAAAATTCTTTAGGAATCGCACGGTAGAGGAGCGCCACGCATCAAGGTGCTTGGCATTGTGTTTGCTTTCTTCCTAAAAGCTCATATTAGTATTTAGTACCTAGCCTTATACGTGTCGAGAAGTTATGTATGATCGTAGTCTCTACAGTAAAATATCTGGTAACCCACTTACCCAAGAGTTTCACCATTTGCAATTTAGCCACAAAAAGCAGTGGCTAATGGACAAATAAAAAGAATCAGTAACATTATCTGAATGTTTTTGTCTATGAATTTCTCGTTGATTGAAAAAATGAGTTTTTATACTATTATTAAACAAACAAACTGATAACAAAAAAGACATAAGACGGCACAAGTAAGGAGAGTGTGTATTATAAAGCTAAATGTACTAATCTCTAGATTACACTCTTAACAAAGACCTGTCCCTAATATTAAGCATTTGTCACATTCTCATAGGGCTGGCTATCTCACTCTCAGAAGGCAGGCAGCTTTACTCAAGTCCAGAAAACTCACAAAAAGAGAGGTTTGCCAGTCTACAGTGAGTTATAAACTAAGTACGTATTGAAGACTTGGACTTTTTTAGCTGCATGATATGTATCGACCATACATAGTCAATCGATTTGCAATCAATGTTATATTGATTACAAATACAATTACAGTATAGAAATCAATGTGTGTCATACAGTCAAGTCAACGACCCTTCTTTGACGTCGTTTCGCATGTGGGCCTCACATGTGTTTGATAAAAAAAGCACTCGAGATCGATGTATCACATATCACACGTAGGGGACGTACGAGCAAACCGCTTTGTTGTATATGCCAAGCAATACATGCTTAAATTAACAACGAAAGATGCATAAATTTGACCAAATCCTTAATCGCGATATTACCATTTTTTTGCCCGCTCGCATAAATACTTAATACTTGCATCTTAGTTGGTATAACAGTATACCTACAACGTAACTGACTGTGACCATACAGTGGCGTAGCTAAGTTGTCAAGGGCATCGCGGCATAGAGAAAGAATCGTTAGGTCAATGGGCAAAGGGCCGACCGAGGTCCGGGGTCCTTGTGCATTGCACCACCGGGCCCTACAAAAGCTACGCCACTGTTCCTATACCTCATTTATATAAATTTCAATTTGTGTGTTTATGTGTATGTGTCTGTGTTGAATAACTGTAATAGTGTTTAATTCAGTTATTAGAAGATAATAAGAGCAATATACAAACGAATGTTAAAGCAAAAGGCTTACAACATAATGATTTGTGTTATCAGCATCTTGTACAAGGTCTCCAAGAAGGCAGAATATCCTGAACAGTTTAAACACGGAGTCGTCACAGAATATTGGTTTGTCCCGGGTCAGTAAGTTTTTCTTACACACGAACCAGCACACCTTCAAAAAAGACAAAAGATACCAAATCAAATAAATGTTTAATTAAACTCTCGATATGCAAAAGAAGAATATGACAACTTGGGTTTGTTAACAATAAAAATAAAAAAATCGGTAGGATTTGGCAGAAGTTTTAGAGAGTATATTTATTTATTTATTAAGCGATAACAGAACCACCGTAATCTTAATATTTATTAAGAAACAACCGCGGCATGTCCGATGTTCGGGTTGTTTGGATCTCGGGAGAGTTTTAGCACAGCTTTCTACCAGCAGTAGAAAACTAGCGTAGCCAAAAAACGAGTAAAGTCTAACTATAGTAACTTTCTGTCTAAGTTGTCTTCTAATATATTATATCACTTACCCACACAAAAAAATATATTTCCTTATGTACGCGAAAACTTTTGACAGGTACAAACAAAAACGACACGTTCCCACATATTGTGTTACAATGATGACGTAATCTCCACTTAGGAACATTAAAAACGTAATAAATTATCGTATATTTACTGAGCAATTTTATTTATTTATTTTATTTACCTACACATAAATCCCTGAAAAGGTACACAGGGTTTAGAGGAACTAAAAATGAATAAAATCTAAATTATATAAAAAAACGGTTTTATATTATTGCAGAATATGTGGATGGTGAAAATGCTTGGGATTAATTGTTCCTATTTCTAGTATATTTTGTTGTTATATAATGCAACATTCATGTATTTAGAACATAAGAAAAAATACAAGCTCGCTGAGCTTCTTTCGTCAGATCTCCTCATTGAGTATAGCTGAGTTCCGATTCGGGGGTAAATTTTAGATATAAACGCGTCACAAGAACCGCTTGTAAGTTATATGCGAAATAAAAAAAATCTCTTCTTTTCTTCAATCGGTTAAAACTACAGACATATATATTCGACATCTTTTGTTGCGATGTACTGCAGGCAAAACCGCGGCCAACAACTAGTTGGATTTACATACTAACCTCGCTTATTTTCTTTTCATACTCCCTAACTACAGGTAAGTTCATAGTTTTGGGGAGGGAGCTGAAGACTTCATGCTGGAGGTAGTACCGGAACTCGTCGAACGTCAGCTCCTGGGAAGACTTGAAATGGTCCAAGCCCTTCTCTACACCATATAGATCCAGCAATGTGCCCAGATTCGCTGTAAGCACCTAAAAAGTGATGTTATTTTAATAATTATTAATATTAAGGGGTCGATCGAAGACCCAAATAATTACGAAAAAAATGGCTTAGATACACATAACTGAACAAGACCGGTTAAAATAAATAATTAAATAAAAATAATTTAAACAAAGTAAAACTATAAAAAATCGACTTAAACTTTAAATTCAAATAAAAAAAGTTCTGAAGTAACAAAGATAAAAAATATTGGACTGAACCTCGATTTGTCTTCGGTTGATAATAGAATAATCTCGACATTTTGCTAGATTATTGAACTAGTTCAATTAAGCCACTAGTATCTACTAGTTATACCAACATATTCAGTGCAATACACCCACAACTGGCCGACGATATTAGGTCCTATGATGTGTCAGGTGGCAAGTCCGTCGCCATATTGGTAATCGTCCGAGGCCATAATGGCCATTAGTGTATAATATATCGTTAAATAAATAAATAAATATAAATCATTTACTAAAATATTTGCACACCACATTGTAGTAGAATATGTTGATATAATTAAAAGCGTTTGTTTTGTAACAAGTTTTAACACACACATTCGGCAAATAAATCATTTTCATTTCATTTCATCGGGCGCTAATTCTGGGTTTCCTCATAATGTTTTCCCTTTATCGTAAAAGCACTAAGAAAATGTACTTAATTTATAAAAACTCATTGGTACATGACGGGATTTGAACTTGGTCTACCGAAATGTCTAAAATATTAAAATATCTAAAATTATGCTCTGGACTTCAAAGCGTAATTTTATTTTAGATGTTTTAATATTATCTCAGTTTTTTCAGCGAAGTATATTATGTTCTTAGAACTATTTATAATATAAGTAGATGAATTGGATTAGGTGTCAAGGTATGGAGAGGTGGTGACGAAGTCACTTTTGACTTAGTTAAAGATGTCGGTTATATAGAGAATATTGTTTCACAGCTACGGGTTCCGTGGACGTGTTTATTAATGGTCTTATTCAAAACCACGTGTGTTATATGGGTCCCCTTAAATATATTATTGACTTTATTCCTTTTTTTGTATTTGTTGCAGCGACTACAGTAATACATCAACTGTCTACCAATGCCAGTTTCAGATTACTAACTAAAAACCTGGCCAAGTGCGAATAGGATTCGCACGCGACGGGTTCTACGCCATTTACTGCAATAACGTTAAAAAATTTGGTGTGTTGTGTAGAACCCCTTTTGGAATATTAATTTTATTCTGTTTTTGGTATTATATACATATATGGCTATACCGATTGTATTGACGGAGTAATTCCATAACAAAGAAAACAGTCGATTCGAGAACCAACTTTACTTACTTTTTAAAGTAGGTGTAAAGTATAATATGGTCAGTATGCGGTCTTATAAACAGTGTTGCTAGATACAGACTGATCAAATCATTCTCTCTCTTTCAGTGACTAAACAACGAAAGAGAACGAAGGTCCGTTTATTTGCATGGTCTGTATTCAGCATTGAGCATAGCTCTCATATTACTCATCACAGAGATTGATCATAGCTCATTTGTTTAAAATGCCTACATCACTAAATAGTATAAAAAGTCGCTTTTCATTCCTGTCTGTCCTTATGTGTGCTTAGAGCTTTATAATTACCTAACGGATTTTGATGCGGTTTTCATTAAACAGATAGAGTGATTCAAAAGGAAGGTTTATGTGTATTTCATATGCACAATAAACTCATGTGAAGTCGGGTAGGGACCCTGGTATAGAATAAAACAAAGTCGCTCCCCGCTGTCTGGCCGTATGTAAGGCTTAGAACTATGGATTTTGATGCGTTTTTTTAGATGGAGGATTCAAAGTAAAGGATTATATTTGTATAGGTAATGTGCCTAAGCTCAGAGTCATGCAGTCAGCTATGTAAATCTATCGAGGTTTTTTAAATGAGGAGATCTGTAGACGAACTGTAGTCACCGATATAGCTCAGTTCAATTCCTTGGTAGGGTTTCCAGGGAGTTTTTTTAGTTTATCTGCAAAAAAAACGTTGCCGAGGATTGAAATTTTATATGGCGATATGGCGACGATCTTTCCTCATAATGGGACCTAATATTGTCGGCTAATCGTGGGTGCACAGATATGTGTCTCTGCCTACCTCTTCGGGAATATACCCGAGACGATATTTATTTATTTACAATTATTATTAATTAATCCACTTAGATATGAGAGAGTTATTAAGTTCTGTAAATTTACAAAAAAAATAAAATATAAAAAAAACATAGATGAATTGAGTACCTCCTCTCTCAAAGTCGGTTAAATATCACAAGTGCTCATACATTTGAGAGCTCTAAGAAGACATCGTTCTCGTATTACTCATCACAGGAACTTGATACGTTGTTATGTTTGCAAACATCTCATTAGCATGATTTGCTTGCTTCTGTCTAAAACCTGTTATATTAACATTTATAATTCACAACTTTAGATATATTGAGGTAAAACAGACAGATTAATTAACCATTAATTAATCCGTCCGTAAATAAATGAATGAATACTGTATTGCGCACTCATACACACGCACACTCACACACACGCACGCACGCACGCATGCACACACGCAAGCACGCACGCTCGCATTATGAATTTCGTCTATTTTTTTCTTAACTTACACAATATTTTATATAAATTTGTGAACAAAGGCGGTCTTATCGCTTATAGTCTCATGGTATGTTTAGCGGTCTACTAAACAACTTGCCAACCTGAGGCTGGGTTAGAAAGCCTCTTGCGAAAGTTAGGTTAACCGGCTACCTTACCCTCCACACCAGAACACGACGTTATGAAGGCACTGACGATATGGTGGTAGTAATAGGTATGTGGTACCAATCCAGTCAAGTCATTACAAGACTCTACCACCTAGCCAACGTCACGGTGTTGGTGACGCATAAGCCTTTGGTCGCCTCCCTAGACAGTTGATCTATTCATCAACGGAGCCTGACACCAGCACGTGGAAAAGGGGGGCTTGCCCGAGTAAGAAACTCTTTATGCTACTACCTACTTAACTACTTACTTTGTTCTACTTAGCGAAGGCGGTCTGCCTTTGTCTATTAATATAATCTATTAATATATGTTTATCTGTTATAAGCATAATTATTAGAGATGGCAATAACGGCTATATACGAATAATGAATTATACTGTTGTGTTTTTTTTTTCAATAACTCTTGTCATAAACTGCTATCATGTTATGCTGTTGTTTGAAGTGTGGGTCCTAGAATGGGAAGCGACGAGCGTTTTTTTTTACCTCTCTTACCCTTATTTCGACATTATTTCAATTGACAAAAGGTATAAAACCGTCGTCAGAGAAGCGACAACAGTCAACAACAATAACAGGATGAGTAAGAAATCAATAATTTCGTTAAGTATCTGTTGTGCAAGAATAACATGTTATAATAACCTGTTATTGGAATAATGACCATCTCTAATAATTATATTATGTTCTTTAAAATGTATATATATTGATGTGCAATAAAGTTTTCATTCATTCATGGTTCAGTCATGTAGAAAGAATTAAAGATGAAAATGGATAAGACATACAACGCAAAATATGAATGCCTGTAAGTACCTGGGGAGAGTTAGGTTGACATTCCACGACCAAATGACTTGTTTATTATCCGAGGATGGTGTTAAGAGTCTCAAAATTGGCGTCAAAAATGCTAAATCTAATTTTAAGAGAGTAATGAAGCTAGGCAAATGTGTATAAATTGTTGGCATTCGACACTCGATACCACACAAGGGATTTGGTGTGAAGATAAATAAGTATTGTTATTGTTATCGCTATAATGACGGTGACATCTATCGGTCCGGTAGGTAGATGTGGACATTAAGCTAACTCCTCAGCCTCAACTGCGTATGCATAATTTTTCTGTGATCCGGTATATTCATTTTCTCTGACGGCTAATATTATAAAGCTTTTGGAACAATTTATAAAGGTTATTCAAGGGCATTACACATTTCCTAAGATTCACTTTGCAAGTCGTGCATGTTTTGTAGTTTGAAAAATAGCAATTTTATTACAAAATAGAATAGAAAGTATTTTATTTCAAATAGAGCACTCAAGCGGAACTGATGCCTCTATATAATACAAAAACTTATCACCGTATCGGAACAAGGCCTCTCCCTGAGAAGGACTGGCGAAAAAAATAGTGCGTTTGTTAAAGAAATCATGAAACTTCATAAAAATATTTCTACATACGTATATTTTATTCCAGCTAAATATCTAAGATTTTTAACTATCAAAAATTTAATATTTATAAAGTCCATCTAATGGTATTTTGATATAGTTTTATTATTAGATACTTATAACATTTTATTCCACAGAGATGTTACTCAATAGAAATAGAAAATATATATTATCAAGGGATATACTTTCTAGGTTACTTAAGAATAATTTTATTACGAACTAGACTGGCTAACGACTTCGTTAGCTTTTGAATTAATTTTTATACACACATACATATATTCACGCCATTTCTTGTGTGGAGTAGGCAGAGTAAGTGTCACGATCCCTGCATACTTGCCTAGCTTCCTCCATGTCATTAATCTCTTCATACACACACGCCGATTTCGAAGCCTTTTGACACCACCCCCGGATAATACTCGAGTTATTTAGTCATGGAATATCAACCTCCTCCTCGGGTTCCTACATCCATCCACTTTCGCATTGTATATTTGTTTTATCAATCTTTCATCTTTCATCAAATACCTTGAAATGAGCAGTTTTTGTATGTTAAGAAACTTGTTTGTATTTAGGGAGTTTCGGGGGCGATAAATAGATCTAGCTAGGTTTTATTTTCAGAAAATGTCGTTTTATGGCCGATTTCAATATCCTATCTACAGTTAGAGATAGGCTAACTAGCGTTTGGTTGCTAGGATATTTTTATTAATTGTTGCCTGGTTACTGATCGTTGATAAGATATTTTTTTTTAATTATTGGAAAATAACAGATACTTATTTCTAAAATGAAAGTAGCCTTGTTTATCACTTGTTACAGCTATAATCGGTGCTCTCTGCCTGATCAGCAAAGGGCTTAGCATAAAGATATCTTTCAGACCTTAGGTTGATGCAGTCATCAATCTGGCCACATTTCTAAACCAGTTATCATTTCATACTAAATTTAGGTCTTTATTTGTAAGCAACCCTGTTTATTAGTCACTGGTACAAAAGGTACACTCACGAAGAAATGTGTCAGACCACATAAAAAATAATTAAAAATTATTTTTTTCTACTATTACCCATTTTAAAGTACTACTATAAGATAATAATAATCGATTTGAATAAAAATCTTTTTTTTTATTTCCCCATGTTTATTGCTTTAAAGTGTATCGCGTACATTCATACTTAACTATTTTATTATATAGTATATCTATACAAATAAATAAATTTGGAGTAATAAAGTGGTTATTGAATATGTAATATTAAAATAACCACTTTTTAACAAATGCATATGTACGTTTACAAGATACTTATACCAAAACCATATATTTTAGAATTTTCATCTGTCTGTTTGTACCCACTAATCTCTGAAACGGCTGACAGACAAACAAAAATTCTAAAAATACTATTTTGGTATAATATATTATATTATATATTCCTTGCAAAATTACATAGGAATTTAGTAAAAAGCGGTTATTTTAATATTACACATAGACACTCCAATTTTATTTATTAGTATAGATTGCAGTAGATTTGATCATAATTGTACTCTGACGTACAGTGGTATCGCCTGATGACCTTACACCCACTGTTGTCTGCTAGTCTTTGTCATTCATATGCTAGGACCATAAATAGCTCATGTATTAATAGTTAGAAAATGATTTGAGACTTTTTAATAATGACGAAAGTAATACGCTTCTTAGAAGCTGCTCAACTTTTAACAGCTAATATTCGCTTATTACAAACGCACGACTATGATTATAAGACAGCACCAGAACATTTATGGTGTATATAAGCGAAAATTGAATATTTGTTTGGTATCTAATAACAATAAGGCATTTAAAAATCAAAAACAGTGTATTAACGCTAAGCTATTACTTAGTTTGATTTCGCTCATGTTTAATATTTTTATTTTCAGGCGTAGGTATGTGATGACCTTATCGCTTATTGAAAGAATATTCTCGTAATAAAGAATAACGTTGTATTAACTGTTGCCTATAATCAGACAAGTAGATGGTAGACTCCTGAAATGGATCCTGTGGTTTGGTACCACTGGCTTAGCTTATCTGTCACCACAATTTTAATGCTTGCCATTTTTATGTTCCGTTTGGAGGCAGGATCTAGTTTTGATAATGTTTCTAAGCCAAAAGTCGAATTTGCTGATAGAAAATGGCGTTATGTGTGGACAGAGCCGGATTTAACATAAGCAGCAGAAATCCAATATCAGTGATTGTCATTGTTATGTTCAGTTTTGATATAAGGATAGCTGGTGGAACAAGAAAATGACGAGCACTGCACTTGTAGAGCCAGTCTGACTGTGATGTCAAAAACATTTGATTAGTAGATTTTTCATTAAGGGAAAATCTTAGAATGATATTTTTTGTTTTAAAAATTGCTAAACCAATTGCTATGAAATTTATACTCAGTATCTATCTCAGAAACATGACTTATCGTACAAAATATAGAGATGATACACCTCCTCTCTTAAAATGGTAAAAAATATTAAGTTTTCATAATGTAAATAAAGGAGCTTTAAGATATATTTATTTTATTAGTCAAGTTTAATTAAACCATTTGCGTCAAGTTCAAAATAGTCACAAATAGTCATGAAAGGTCAAGGTCTTGGGTAGAGCGTTGATATCTTTACCTAAGCTCATCGAGTGAGATTTTGCGGCATCGACAAAATACACGATACACTACTAATTTCTTCATAAATACTTCACTTGAGCACATAAACTGAACAAAATTATACAAAATAACACTGAAATTGGCTAATTTTGCTAAATATGTGCACGAATATCAACAATTGCGAAAAAACTGCGACCATTATTTGTCTCATTCCCGCCAAAACCTTTGACCATAAATTATTGTTAAAGATGGTTATACTCAAGGTATGATCCGCGGAACCCTAGGGTTCTGACACACGTCAATGGGAGCTCCGCAAGAATATAAAAAACTCCTAAAGTATAATCTACGGACCAACAATGTTTTATTTCAGTCGATGTGCATTAAGATATTAATATTATTTAAGGGTTTCGTACAGAATTACTTTCGAAAAAGGGTTCCGCTAAATAAATAGTTTGAGAACCGTTGGCTTAGGAAATGTCAAACACTAACCAGAGCGGAACAACGACACGGACTTGATACTACCATTTAATGTTATTTATGAGGCAACATTTTGGCAAATGCCTCAACTATATTTGGTGTTGCCCTATTACTTATGACTATTTATTAAACTTCATCCTCTCTTGAACTCGTTTCTCTCTTGTCGAGAGGACAACGGAGAAATAAGTGGTTTTATTCTATTTATTTAGGTCAACTAACAGTTAATTACAAGGGCTTACTTATATAATAATCAGTATACACAATCTTAGATTTGTAACAAACCAACACCGTTAACCACGGCTTACTAAAAAGAAGCAAACATTGAAAAGTGGAATGTGTAAATTCCAACAAAAACCAAACTAGTGAATAATATCTAAGGTGCTTGGACTTCTAAATCACTACAAGTTTCAAACTTAAAAAAGAATAGGTGTCTGCAATACTTGTTTTTTGAATATTCCAGGAGTAGTATTTAATATGGCTACATTACGTTTACCAGCACTAGTGCGGCAGTATCAGTAGCAAAAAATTCAGTTTGTGTTCGCACA
Source organism: Lasaia peninsularis (assembly GCA_018236625.1). Lineage (NCBI taxonomy): Eukaryota > Metazoa > Arthropoda > Insecta > Lepidoptera > Riodinidae > Lasaia > Lasaia peninsularis. Next base: position 605 of record DVZL01004066.1, on the reverse strand, counting down.
TTAGTTCGAAGTGGAACTGTACATAGTACAATTTATTATTAAGAAATATGTGTGTTTGGCTTTAACGTACGAGGTCCCGGCTTGGATTCACTTAGTGGGTACAAACTGACAGACAAAAAGTCTAAAAATACTATTTCGGTATAAGTAGGTACCTCGTATATGAACATACGTATGCATTTAGTAAAAAGAGTTTATTTTATATTACATACAGACACTCCAATTTTATTAATTTTTATAAATTAAAAAGATTAAAATTTATTACCAAATCTGAAAATAGATGGCGCTGTGCATTTTTATATTGCTTCTCAATTGATTCGGCCTTAATATATTATAGAATTATACTTCCCGTCATGAGAAGCTATAATTTTTGTAAACAAACTTCTATACCAAGTAAATATTTTTACTGCGTGACAATAATGAATTGACCATATTCAATTGAAATATAAATATAAGTATAGGGGTTATATGAAAGTAATAACCTTTTTAATTTGGTCTAATATTATTGGACAACTATCGTTTGTGCTTCGCGGTACGGGGACGCGCCGATCTCAGGGAATGCAAAATTTCGGTTCGCTATTTTGAAATAAACGTCATTCGAGTTTTGA
>DVZL01004065.1:0-13299 GCA_018236625.1 Lasaia peninsularis | reverse complement strand
GCCTTATAGGTAATGGGTACGGAATCCGACACGTACTCGACGATTTTTTTTTGTAACATACCTAAAAAACCAGTCACGTGCGAGTGTGACTCCCGCACAAAGGGTCCCGTACCTTCCTTTAAATATTTATTATATTTTGTTTTTAGCATTTTATTTTGTATAAGCATTATTGATTTAATTACAGCTATGAGTGTTCATGAGATGAGATGTTCAGACCAGCAGACAGACAGACAGCGGATTAGTAAGGTCTCGTTTTTACCTTTTGGGTACGAAACCTTAAAAAATTGAGTTTTAATCATAAGTTTGAGTTTAAGCTCACAATTAGCTCAAAAGCTAGTTTAAACTACTATAGTGAAATAATTTTAACTTTGCGTTTCCTACTACCGTAATAGCAATTCTCGCTATTGTCGAGGTTGTTCTTATCTCGAGATCAGTAGCCAATAAACTTTCTTACGAATGAGGATTATCATCATAGTTTTATGTCGGTAACAAATATTGAACCTTTGTCGATGAGGAATTTTTGTTAATCTTAAATGGGTATAATTGAAAATGAAGATATAACATGGAAATGCTAAGGGCCTCTTTCAAGTACGAGTAAAGTATCAATTAACTACTCATTGATTAGTACTAGGTACTTGACAGATCAAACTATCATTTCTGCATTTACTCATGAGCTTACTGAGCGATTAGCTTACTTTTAACTTTACTCAGACATGGTGAAAGAGGCTCTAAGTGTATTAATAGCGAAACAATGGTAAACATATACTTTTTACTGTGGTATAACAAATTCTAATTAAATTTTGCTACAAGTTGATACAATTAACAACATTTTCTGTAATAACCATGAATTCACAAACCCTTTTCAATTAAGTCCTTGTTTAATCTTATCTTGAAACGTGCATTCAAAAGGGTTGTACAGCACTTACACTATAGAAAAATGTAATTCTCATCGACATATAGCTATCACCACGGCTTTGGTGTTCAATTATTTATGTGATACAGCAATAATAATAAATTATTTCAATAGCCAAACACATACATACCTACACTGTGCTGTTATGTGTCTTATTATGCTTGCACTTTTTGTACTTTATATTATGAAAGAAGGCAATATTTCAAAAATAGGTATGATATTTGATTTGTGTTTATGAAATTAGTAATTAATGCGAGTAAACGCCTGTATACTTATGCCAATACCAATAAAAGTCGTAATAGTTCGGCTAGCCGAAATGATATCAAATATTTACAATTTGACAATTCTGGCCATCTGTAACGTGATAAAAAGTTAATAATAAAACCAGGTGTGAGTCAAACTCTCGCACAACGGGTTTTGTACCAATAAAATCACGTTTGTTATATGGGAGCAACCTTTGTATATTTATTTAATTGTTTTTAGTATTTATTGCCATAAAAGCAACAGAATTCCTACGTCCTATTCCTACGTCAAAATTTCAATTGTCTAGCTATCGCGGCTCATGACATACAGCCATGGAGTCTTAGTAATAATTAGCTCTAAAAACCAGCCATATATATAATACCTATAATACCTAATACAAAAATACATATAATACCTATATAAAATTTTCGTGTTGCGGTGTTTGTTTTTAAGCACCTCCAAAACGGCTTGACTGATTCTTATGGAATTTTCTGTGCATTGCGGGTGGGTCTGAAAATCGGACATCTATTTTTCATCCCCCTAAGTGTGAATGGGACAGTTAGTTATTTATAATAATTTTGGAAAAAAAAAGTACTCGCTATACTATTCCATTATTTTTGGGTTGATATGAAATACACGCAAATGACTTCATTAACTTTGAGAGCGGTTGTGAACATTATCAAATGTCCTTGTATAGACGATAACAAAAATCAATTATGTATATCTTTAATTATTATCATTGTTTTGTAATTTGTTAATACAAATACATAAGATATTTTTGGAAGATGTCTGCCGTTAATCATTATGGTTTGATGTTAAAATAACATTGGCACTTTAATTAAAATAAGGAATAATGATAAATAAGTTTAAGTACTTGAAAATAACTAAAATAAAAAAAAAACCCAGAGTTGCTTTGGGTCCTCTATGTAAATTAGAAAAGCTGCCTTCCTACCAGGCAGCTTGTAAGAAGTGAGCACAGGTTCACTGGGTGACTGCCAACATGACCACTGGTGGTGGAATGCCGTGGAGCTACTCGTCCGGGTAGGGATCCACCGCCTTACCTATTCCTGCCGCCATAATGACATTGTCGTGTTCCGGTCCAGAGGGTAAGGCAGAAATGTGTCTGAAGTGACGATAGGCTTTGCCACCTATCACATCAGGGCCCTAGTACCTTGGGCTCTACCTTGGGTGTTCTAGTATATCTACTGGACTTAGGAGTCGTGAATATATTAGCACACTTTTTCGGGGATAATAGGCGTGAAGGCATTTTTTTTGTTCCTTTTCATGATTAAGTTGTTGATGAAAATATTTTAATTATGAAAATTACTACGTACATAGAAGTTTTTAATGTACGGAAGATTTGGATAGTAAAATGTAGGTAAATTTTTAAACAATTTAAAATTGTGTTTTAATCAAAGAAACGTAATTGTTATTAAAATTAATCTTAGTAATAAATTGTTTGGGCGAAAAATAAAATGTTGACGTACTTGAAAATATTAAAAATAATAATTCCAATTACATCATATTATACATCGGTTTCAATAATTTTAATTGAATTTAATTTGAAACGGCAATAAAACAATTATTTTACAATAACAAAATTTTAATCATGACTTTAACTTCAAATAAATAAAAATAATTTGCCAACTACTAATATATAACTGCCATTAATATTTCCCAACTATCTATTCGTCGCACTAAACTCCTTATATGGTTACCTAACTAAATTAAGAATTAGTCACGCGTGTGATACGCCATATTAATTGTATTTATTTACCTATTAATTTATTTATTATAGTCAGTTATAAAGACCATCCATATATGGAAAAAGAAATGTTCATTGACTAAAACATTTCACCCATATTATTGATCTTTATAATTTGCTTTATGACCATGCAGATGGATTTTAATCACGATAATCTCAAAATCTCTCTACAAAGATGACATGCCTTAGTAATTACTTTGAAATGAATTCCCATTCGGTACAGTAAAGATGGCTTTTGAATATGATCCGAAAAATTGGAAATTGAAAGAAAGTTTGCAAAAAAGCTTTATATTAGTTGAATTGTTCATTAAAGGGAATGGGTTCAGTTGATAATTATTTACATTTTCAGAAACATTAGGATATACGTTAGGATAGTTTTATAGACATTTGTAAAATAAGAAAGTAGCCTAAGCCGTTCCTTATTAAATTAGCTGTCTGCCAGTGCAAGTCCCGTCAAAATCGGTGTAGTTGTTTCAAAGATTAAGTACAAACTGACAGACAGACAGTCAGACAAAAGTTAAGAAAAATACTGTTTGGTTTATCAACCTTATAAAATACATTGTATTTAGTGAACAGCGATTATTTTAATATGCGACCCATATAGACCTCATGCGTCAAAATCGGATACCGAATACGCTTGATTACAGTGGCCTTCGATATCTAACGCGTAACAAAGAAACAAACATACATACAAAGACTGGTATACATTATACAGTAAGTAACTAAACTACCGAGAAATTGTGTAGGATAAAAAGCGTGGATTTTAAAACAGATTTAATAAATAATGCCAATAAAACTATTTATATTTTGTCAACAAAATCACGAAAATATCATAAAATAACTAATCCAATGATATCAAACTCAAACACAAAACGCGAGCAAATATTTTATTGCAAAATTCGACAGCAACTAGAATTGTTAATTCACTATTTGTCATTGAAATATTAAAAATGAAACGTAAAATTTTATTAGAGCATTCAAAATGCATCGTACGTACTAAATACCATTTTTATGGTGGCAATTTGAACATCCATAAACACCAGCAAATGAATTTCAATCATAAATCGGTTTAATAAGGTTTGTTTTTGCAAAGCGATTGATTGTTGCATTTTTGTTTTATGCTTCTACGTGTCGATGTTGTGTTTCCTGAGGATTATTAGACTCGTTTCCAAACAGATGGTAAGTTAATACTCTTTTAATTTGTACTTATTTACGGCTGCATTTATTCTAATTACAACCTTACCTCTTTCAATTAGAGTTTAAAATGAAACAATAATTAGTATGCAATTTTAAAAAGTATTAACATTAAAACTGTATTTGACTACTCCACCAGGTAATCCCATAATAAATTAATACATCAAAAGGGCATCATGCTTAAATAAATAATAGATTATCATAACGTTTTTATTACATTATGACCGTCTACATTGAAATTCATGAGAATAGAACGAATAAAATTTCAATTCAATATGAATATAACTTCAAAAATACAAATTTAAATTATTTTAAGAATGATACAGATTTATCAAACGAATAAGAGATTTTCAAAAAATAAAATTAATTTTGAAATGAAATTATGATGATGATGAATAAATGATGAGAAGCCTTTACAAACAAATGAAGAATAACGAGCTAAACCAGTGTCTGAATTAAAGAACGTGAATAAGGAGAATAATTGCAACAAATATAGACCTTACTTTTTTAAATCTATGAAGGTGTGTTAAAATTATAGATTTTTAGAGAATCAGCAGGATCATCACTGACCCAACATCTTATGTTATGATTATGTTTTACTTAAACCAGCATGCTACGTGAAAAACTAATATCTAAATGGCATAAAACCAATAGGTGCCAACTCACGGTATTGGGAACTTTAAAGTTCGGTGAAGTTGTAAGAGCCACTCGGTTAGTAACAATTTAGTCCATATAAAAAAAATTGTGAACTGAAACTCAAAACTTTAAGTAATATAAACTTATATAACAAATGTATTAAACCTGTAACAAACCGGCATTAATTTCATTAGTCGCCTTAGTACAAATCAAAAAGTCATGAATGTATTTCCATAAAACCACTTGGTGAGTATTCACAATCACATGAAAAAATAGTAAAACTATTTTGTAGAAAAATATACTCGGTTTATCATAAAAAACCAACACGTTGAATTGAGAATCGGTTTTTCCATCAGTTGAAAAAAGGTACAAAAGAATAAACAACGAAAGGGTACTTCAAGTGACTGACCCCAAAAACACTAATTTTCTCTCAAAAGGTAGAAAGATAAAAGATCAATCGGTTCCCACTAGAGTATTGATCCGACTAGACGTTCCTAATTGAAATCTCCGCAGAAACATGTCCAGTTCCCGAAGGAGCGTTCCCATTAAACTCATCCAACTTTTACTGGGATCAGATGCTTAATCCCTTCATTTCTCGCACAATTAAACTTGGTATAAAACAAATCGACTCAAATCGAATTATCCACTGAACTGCAATATTAGATGAGTTTTTCAAGAATCATATTTATCGATAGAACTTTGCCTATAGTTCCTTACGTTTGAGATTTTATACATAGGTATTATGGAGTTATTTTACGGTGTACCAAAACAATTACGAATCACTTTTTTAAATAAAAATGTACCTTCACGCCTATTATCCCTGAAGAGGCAGGCAGAGGTGTGCAATACATTCACGACTCGTAAGTCCAGTAGATATACAAGAACACCCACGATTAGCCAAGGTGCTAGGGTCCATGATGTGATATGAACCACCACTTCGGGCACATCGCAATCCCGAGTAATCTAATGCTTACTTAGAATAATTGGAAAAACATTTTAAGAAACGTTGCCCGACCTGGGAACTGAACTCGGGACTCAACGCGACTAAAACTCTTAACAGGCAACTGCCATACTAAAGAGGCGATTAAAATACCTTTATAATATTTATTTATTTCATGATAATTGATACACATATGTACAAATATCGTACGTGATTGTGAAACAAACTACTAAATCGACATTGGAGTGTAATTAAAAATCATAATTGAATCTGATCTAGGTTTGGGCCTGGTTTCTTTTCTAAATTGCAAAGGTCAGATGGCAGTCACCCAGTGTAGAAACTGGCCTCCTTGTCAAATCCCTTAGAGTAGGTAGCCGATATCGATATCATCAGTTATAGAAATGAGATAAGGCTGGGATGAAAAACTGGCCTAGTTTTTATGATATTGGAAGGCAAACAAACAGACGGATTTCGTGATGGTAAAAAATACACGTCGCCTATAGACACCAAAGGAAATAGTACGTTGCCAACCTGAGACTGGGATGGTAAGCCTCTTGTGTGAGTAAGTTTACCAGCTACTCTACCCTCCAAATCAGAACACGACAGTGGCGAGCACTGACGCTATTGTGGCAGGAATAGGTAAGGCGGTGGTACCAATCCGGGCGAATCGTCGCAAGATCCTACCACCTACTGCGAGTAGAACTCGCGGACGAAAGGTTCCGTACAATTATGTCTAAATCCCACAAAAAAATTACATTCGCTGTATGGGAGCACCCTCTAAATATTAATTTTGAGGTGAAACGTCTTTAAAACTTATATATTGGGTACCATGTCAGAAAACTGGATCGTAATGAATTGGTCTATATCGTCTTATCTTGATAACTAAAAAACGATTCTTCGTAGAAACATGAATTTAGTGTCAATATTTAGCGTATATAGTCAGCTCGCTGCTAAGACCTTGGATTTGCATAGGGGCATTTTTATTTCTTTTAATCTTTAACACTAAGTGCGACACTCTGATACAGACGTTTCACGTTAAAACCAACGGCCGTGCGTACCAACATACTTACACCCGATTTTTAGTATTTGTTGTTATAGTAGCAACAGGAATGCATATTCTGTGAAAATTTCAACTTCCCAACTATCACGGTTCATGAGATATAGCCTGGTGACAGATAGGCAGACAGGCAGACAAACTGTGGGGTCTTAGTAATAGGGTTCCGTTTTCACACTTAGGGTACAGAACCCTAAAAAGAGAAAGATATTCTTCGTACTTGTACTCAAAGGAATTAAAAACAAAAACTCAAAATAATCATAATTTATTTATGTACAGTAAAATGTGAGATAATACGATTTTTTTAGTGATAGAAAAAATAAAACATTCGAAATATAACCCAGCTTAAGAAGTTGAAATATGCAGTTGATCACAAAGCTCACTTATCAGATCCCTTTGTAATATTACACCGCGGCGTCAACCGTTAATTGATGTTGTCAGTCAAACAACCCGGACCAACGATACGTATCCGTTTAATCATCCCCCGGGAACCTGCTATTCGATTACTTATTCCCTATGCTAACAATATTCATTTACACGCCATATGTAAGGATACTTTTGTAATATTCTTTTGGAAAAAATATTTAGAAAAGAATGTTAGAAATTGGTCAAAAAATTACTGGTTCGATTGAAATTCAATCAACGTATTAATTATTTCTTCTCTAAGACTTAGACATAATTGATTAAATTCTTGTATTTACAAAATTCGAAATAAATCAAGCAAATTGAATTTCTGGTGGTCATAAACTTAACCCATAGACCACAAAGATTTTAGTAAGTTTACTGGCTACTTCACCCTCCAGTCCACAAAACCCTATCACCCACTATTGTCAAACTGATAAACAAAAGATACAATATACCCTCGGAATGCAACAATAGAAATATCACAGATGTGCTACCCTTACAAAAATTTTACTTTTATTTTAACTTATATTTGAAAATACCCAATGAATAATGTTTCTTCAAAGAAGAATCAATCCTGGAAATGACACGGAAAATACTCGAATATACGTAATGAGTTTAATGAGAAAAAGAGCAGTTGCATGAAAGTCAGTACAAAATATAACGATGAATTGAAATCGTGCGTTCACTTGCCGTGTAGTCCTTTTTGTTTAATTAAATTATTCTCAATTATAATAAACTTTAACCACGTACGTGATACGAAAACAAAAACGTAGTAACTGTGTCAAAAATAAATCAAAATCGTGCGTTGCGTGCACTCCGGTGTCACGCAAACGTACCTTAGTGTTTTTATTCTTGCAGCGGAATTTACATAAATATATTCGTAGTCGGCAAGTTTCATGGTGTAAAGTTCCCGACAGAACTATGCTTTTACGATGTTTGTTTTGAATTCTTTATGGTTTGAAGCTTTTTAGAATTTACACAGCACAAAATATTGTTGTTTTAGGGTATAGAAATGTTTATTGGTAATATAATTGGGCTAGATCAGAGATTCTCAAAGTGGTTGATAATATCCCCCGAGTCGATATCGATTTCCCAAGGGTTAACCTAAACGAAAATTTAAGTTAGGGTCGATGACGTCCAAAAATCGATCTCTGTTAGTTAACGAAATTTCTTATTTGTATATACTTGTAGGCACTATGTGTTATGTATTATAAAAATAACTTATATTTGAATAGGGAATAGATCAAAACTCCATTAATAGCAATTTCACTAACTTTGTCCATCGCAATGATTTTTATTTTATTATTTTATAATTTTAAAGAAATTATAACTTATTTAAGTATTTTCACGCTCGATAGGTCTATCTGGCGAATTTCAATCACTAGATTGGAAAATTAGGGTTAAGAAAATACTACTAAATCATTACATATTATAAAACAAAGTCACTTCCAATTCCTGTCTCACCTTATGTATGCTTAGATCTTTAAAACTGCTCAACAGATCTTGATGCGTTTTTTTAATTCAAGAGGAAGATTTTCATGCATAATACATACTACATAATACATACAGGTGTCACCTGTTAAGACCGTTAGCCACGTAGGGTACTAGGTTCAATTCCAAAGTGGGGCAACTTTTCTTAAAATGTTTTTCAGATTTTTCTGAGTAAGCACTACATTGCCCGGGATTGGAATGTGCCCGAAGTGGCGATAGACTTGCCACCTATCACATCAGGGCCCTAATACCTTAGCTAAATTTCTTTCATTCTTTTTTTTGGGTTTTTCGTTGTCCTATATTATCTGTAGGATATCTTTTATGTAGCTCTTTAATATTACCCGTGTACAATAAAGCGTTAAATAAATAAATAAACAGTAAACATTTAAACACAAACATTATGCAAAAATACTCACAGAAACAGGCTTCCAAACAAAGGAAATTGTGACATTCAGATCGCTTGTGTGAAGGATGTGGGCTGAACTTTTAAACAGATTAAAACTTGTGATGAATCGTTAACCGCTCTTTGGCTTTTAACTGTCTTAAGTGTTAAAATGTAAATATAACCGAAGTTTGCAGGAGAATTGCGTTTGGGGGTGTTGACGAGGACTTGTCAGCTTTCCTAGTGGATTATTTGAAGGATTTGCTTAATGTTTGTTCAGGCTGGATTAGGAAGTGTTTGCTGGCAATATAAATTATGCTTTAATTTGATGTGTGATGAACGAGGATTAAACAAATTATATATATAGGGAATAAAATTTAAATTATATTGTTTATGGGATAAAAAGTTAAGATAAGATAATTATAAGATATACGGCTAGTATATCGACGACTCGAAAGTCAAGTAGATATACTAGAACACCTACGATCAGCCAAGGTAATAGGGCCCTGATGGCAAACCTATTGCCACTTCGGGCACCTGAGTAAGCAATGTAATGCTTACTCAGGGTCTATTTTCACCATCACCGTGACATTGACTAGGTGAAAGAGTTTTGCAACGACTCGCCCGAATTGGTATAACCGCCTTACCTATTCCTGCGTCAATAGCGTCCGTGCTCGCCATTTTCGTGTTCTAGTGTGGAGGGTAGTGTGTCCGGTAAACGCACTTTTACGGTACGCAAGAGGCTTAGCATCCCAGCCTCAGGTTGGCAACGCACCATTTCCACCTTTCGCGTCTATAGGCGACGTGTATTTCTTACCATCAGTAAATCCGTCTGTTTGCCTTCCAATATCATAAAAAAAAAACAATTGATAATTGTTTTCCAATTTGGCTTACTTTATGGACTATCCTAGTTTTAAATTTGAATACCATAGTTGAAATCACTGACGTTATAACAGAAAAAGGGGACACCAATTATATTAGTGTAACTTTGATTGTTGCTATAATATACATAATACAAATTTCCTAACACATAAACGTATTAATTTATATTACACAAGGATACACAAGAGCACATTAGCACAAGATACTAAGCTCCATAATATTTCACTAAAGCACCAAAATGTTCACAACGCCCGCTTTGATATTTATCTGCTCATAGACTTTATTTATCTCCATTACTTCGGTTGAATAAAGAAGCTTCTTTAGAAATATATACCTCGTTAACAAAGCCAATAGTTCCTGATCTATACAATTCTAAACGACCAATTAGCGAAACCGGCATCAATCCTCGCATATACTAAGTGCCCTCAAAGAAAACGCAATTCTAAATTGCGCGTATCTCAAATCGACAGAAATAAACAGTGTACTATTTTGCGTACAATACCACATTCTTAAAGGTACGTCGGACATTAAATGGTACAAAGGTACAATAACATGTAATTGCAAATGATTCAATGTTTCATATGTTCACTACCATTTACGTCCTACGTATGGTCAGTACCGAGCGTAATCTCATTTCATACTCTTTTGTTTATATTCGACGTTGGTGGCTTAGTGAGTGACAATTGGGTGTGTGGGTGGCTATTCTAATTCTGATCTGAATTTATTTTGCGCCGTTCACAATTAAATTTATTATTATCAAGATTTGTCTCTAAATCTTTCCAAGATTCACAAGTCAGTGTAACAACAAGGCGGTACGTAAGATGCGAGTATTAATGTTCTTCTGATTGAATTCTGCTTTAATCGACCATAATTATTACAGTCCTGCTTGTTATTTCCATTTTAACGTCAGTCCTCGCCACTGTCGCGCCTTGTGAAAGGGGGCTAGACGGAATAAATTCTCACGAAAAGTTGTAACGACACTTTTTGCTATAGTAAGCTTAAATAAACTGTGCGGCGTACACATGTTTCTCTGTCTCTCTCTCTCTCTCTCTCTCTTATAGAAAGCAAGCCAGATATTTTCATTTCTATTTCGCATTGAACAGTGTGATGTCGCGACGATTATTTTTTTTATTATCGATTAATTAGTGAAGGAATTGTTAATAAAAAAATAATCGTAAACTTCGTTTCATCCGGGTGTCCCTTGACACCTCTCAACTTTTTTATATAACAATTCGGGGACAGTAGTCAGTATATTATCAGCAAGGCTTAAATAATTAAGTCTCAAGCTATCAATGCATATTACTTAGTGTGTTTTTATAAGCTGATTAAATGTAACTAAACGGTTACAATTTTCTTCGTTAAGAGCTAAAATTATAACCGAAAACAAATTTATTTATCGAACAGTAACATTCGCTATTAATTATGAGATGAAAGATAAGAAAAAAATATATAAAAAGTTTTAACGAAATATTTAAAAATGTTTGTTAACTTTTTAATAACTTGGAGTAAACTCATCAATCAAGGGACGCTCCGTGTCACTTGTTTTGCAAAAGAATAGAAGATAACACGGAGTTTTGTGAGAAATTAAAAGTTTAAATATACTTTCGAAATTATCCAGAGTATAAAATGTGAAAATTTAAAAGTGTATTTACGATATTTATAACGACTTTGATTTTTTTTATGATATTGGAAGGCTAACAAACAGACGAATTTCCTGGTGGAAAGAAATACACGTCGCCTATAATATAGACACCAAAGGTGGAAATGGTGCGTTGGCAACCTGAGCCTGGGATGGTGAGCCTCTTGTGTAAGTTTACCGGCTACCCTACCCTCAAAACCAGAACACGACAATGACGAGCACTGAAGCTATTTTGGCAGATAAGGCGGTGGTTGGTACCACTGTCTGTCAGTTCATTCCTGCTAACCTCTGAACGGCTGGGACGATTTTTATGGGAATTTCACTGGCAGACAGCTGATGTAATCGGCTACATAGCTTAGGCTATTTTAATTTTAGAAATTTATAAGAATACCTAAAAATATCAGCTAGTTCAGCTAGTTTCATAAAAATATCCTTACAATTTTAAATCGTAGCGCAGTTGCTGGCGCAGTTTGCATGCTGTTGGTTGTTTGCGTTTACAAAGTTCTCTTGCGGTCATCGCTTAGTTCGACTGGGAATGTTTTCAGCTTTTGCAGCTTGCTTGCAAGTTTAAAACCCTTTATGAATTGATGGATAGTTTAAGGTAATTTCAATATTTTATAAAATACATATTTCCCAACTAACTATAATTTATCTGTACAAAGAAGACGTAAAATTTGAGTGTCTGTGGGTAGTATTAAAATGACCATTTTTACAAGGTAAGTACATATACCAAAATGATATTTATTAAAATGTTTGTTTATCTGTGTGACCGTCCGATTATAGCTGCTAATATCTAAAACGGCGAGACCGATTTTGACATGACTTCATCTATACATAATATAATAAAACTGTAACGGATCGCTGTCTGTACATAGAAAATTAAAAAAAAACTTAATGCACTTTACATACGCAAGAGAAGTTAAAACAATGTTTTTTTTTTAACTGTGTTATTCTGTATGTATATGTGTTTGTGCACGCTAATCTCAGAAACAGCTCAACGGATTTGGATGCAGTTTTAAGAAATATATTGTGATAGACTTCACTTAACATTTAATGTTTATTTCATTTAAACCGGTTAATAAATATGGAATGAATATGTCAATTTATGTCAATCACGTTATATTTAGGAATTTAAAATGAGCTCTGGCATAATAACGAACTTATATTAAATGGGGTTCAGCTTAGGCTGGAAACGCGTCAATTGAACGCGACCCAGCCCCGAGTGGGGTATTTAATATATTATAATTAAATAAAAATACAGATGAAGTCGCGGGCACAGCTAGGTAATAATAATATTTTGTAATAAAAAATAGGCGTCTTTTATTCAAAATTTTATTTTTGGAAATGTATAAAATAATTATTAAATAAAAACGCGAACGAAGTCGCGGGCTCAGCTGGTATAATCATAAAATTAAATACCCTCGTTTAAGTTTTCATGTCAGTTACATTCGTCGTAATTTAATATTGTTTAATTAATTTTTTTATGAAAAAGGCAAACAGCAAGAGGTTTATCTGATTAGTAAGTAATCATCGTCGCCCATGAAAAACTGCAATACCAGCTCTTAAGATAATAAATAGAGTCAAGTATTACTTTGCGGAAATCCATAGTCAAATAAATTAATTAGCTTATTCCTCGAAAATATTTTATATTCGCGGCAAATTATTAAGCAAATTGCTTTTATTAAGCAAGGCTTTGTTGCCGTCACTAATGAGGTAAAGAGCTATGGCAGATTTTTAGTTCACGGCATTGAAAGC
>DVZL01004064.1:0-13301 GCA_018236625.1 Lasaia peninsularis | reverse complement strand
GGAATCGAACCCGAGCCTCGCGGTTAGTCGATTCGGTTAGGCGTGTACACTAGCCACTCGGCCAACGAGGCGGTCAAATAGTTAGGAGATAACTCAACAGACGTAGTAAGGCAAATTTTTTTATTAAGAAAGTATCAGAGACTGAAAATATCTAAGCAACAAATATATAAAGTGGCGTCACGTAATCCCAATGGGATCACACCTTTTCTGCTTTGATTTTACTCAACTATTTGATTATTTTTTATTGCTTGAATATTCTAGTAGTCAATCGAGGATGGTATAAGTTCAGCAAAAGGCTCACCCGGATTGGTTTCACTTCCTTGTTTTACCCTGCGGCCTTATGAGTGCCACTGTCGTATTCCTGTTCAAAGGGTAGATTAGTCGATAAGCTTACTCAAGTAAAAAAAAATTAGGCACATTTTTGTTGGTCACTACCTATAGGTGTCATTTACTTCGTACTGGCTGATCCGGCTAACTTGTACCGCCTCACAATGACAGCGTTATTTAATTTTTTCCCAGTTTTTCTTTGCATAAAATCTTCTCTCAGACTTCATCATCAAAGACACCAAAAAAGAAAATAACCAAATTGGTTCAGCCTTATGAATCTTCTCTCTTCTCGGGTTCTCGGGTTTTGCGCTTATGAAAAATGTATTTCGTTTAGCAATTCGTTTTTATTTATATACTTAGTTATAATATAAGGAAATTTTCTTGCTTGTTTAATTCGTATTATAAAATTACAATAGTTTATTTAAAATAGGTAAAACTGCAAAGGTGTTTTTTATTAAACTTTAGCTTTTTTATAAATTTTATAAATATGCATGAACAAATATAAATTTCAAATATAAATTTGACAGTTTATGCAGACTACATAAACTGTCAAATTCATAAAAAAATCATCCAACTGAATAAAAAATGCCGAAAACCGTGCTAACTGGAGGAGTAAAAGTAGTGAAGTGAACCCTGGGTATCTACTTTCTAACATTAAAAAAACCTACATTAACGCTAAGATGATGATGATACACTACTTCTATAATAATCATAGTGGTTGCAACTACTACAGATATATGACATAAAATTATATGAGATTTTCCCAGAATATTCTCGAATAACAAATGATCTCGATCTTGAGGGGACAAAATCATCTCAGTAATATAGTGATTTATTTATTTAAATACAAAGCACAAGCAATCCCGACGATTCTAAATTCACTACCAACGTTAAAAAAAATCGATTGACAGTACATCACAAAGATCGATTGACGTCATTTTTAAATTCTCAAACCATCCCCTAATAAATGGGCTCATTTAAAATACGATAACAGATTTGGAATGAGGGATTTTGGGTGGTTTCTTGGAATTTTAATATGAAGACTTTATTTGTTTGGAAAATAAATCGTCTTTATATTGGATTATCGAAAAAAGATCGATTTTTTGTTGAATAAAATTAAAGTTCTATTAGATACATCTATCTGGGTTACTGTGTAAGTTTTTTAGTTCTGAAGCTGTTTCTTTCGATCGTTTATCGTACTGTTTTCAAAATTCTGTGTGAACCATATTGTTAACAATATTTACATGAAATTAAGTCAGACTCGATCTTAAACATACGCCACTTCAAATTCCGATCACTAAAATTTAACCAGCGAGAGAGCGACAAAATTAAAAAATCCGTTAAGTGCGAGTCGGACACGCGCACAAAGGGTTCCGTACCATTTATAAAAACGACCAAAAAATAATGTTTGTTGTATGGGAGCACCCTTCATATAAATTTATTTTTTTCCGTTTTTAGTATTTGATTTAATTGAGGCAATAGAAATACATCATCTATAAAATTTTCAACTGACAGGTTTCGTGATATAGAGCCTGGTGACATATAGACAGACGGGCAGCGGAGTCTTAGTAATAAGGGTTCCGTATTTAGCCATTTATTTACAGAACCCCAAAAACGCGTGAGGCTTCATACAATAATTCAATCTCCTTCTACAATAAAACTGATTAACTAATTTTATTGAAATTTAGTCTATGTTTTATGGGGTGAAAAATTTGAGCGGGAAAAGTTAAAAACTTAAAACAAACAACGATAAGGTAATAAAATTAGTAAAATGACGAATATTCGATTAAAATCGATTTCCATAACGATTAATCGGTTCAGAAGACCACCAGTGTCGCAGTGGTAATACTATACGCTTTATCTATCTATAATATTAAGTGGCGGCGATAAACCGTGCGCGTAAGCGCGCATCGGAAGTCGAAAGTGAGAATTATTAATGCGACAGACACGCGTCGTTTGACGTACGACAGATGATAAAACCGCTTCAAGTGACATGAAACTGGCCAAGTCTAAATGGTATATTGACTTTTTTTATTATCTAGCAGCAGCCACGGCTTTGTCCATGATTCTTACTGCCTCTTAGTAAGTCAGTTATTCAGTGACACAGTTGAGCAGCAAAATAGCTCAGGCATTAAAAGTCTCAGATTATAAGTATGTTTCTTTACCACAATCACGTCTTTCTGAGGCTGATCTTATTCTGTAACGGTCCTAATTCTCTTGAGACCTCCCCTAGCAGAATCCAAAAGCCAGTTTAAGATACATTTCAAGTTTCACCATAAGCTGCTTAATTTACCATTTATAGTGAGAGTTGTTTTGATTGTAATTTAAGAACTACAATACTTACAGCTTGAAAAGTTACAATAGAGTCTGTAAACTATGTTCTATTCACCGAATAAAATAATATATATATAAAAATGAATGTTTGTCTGTATGTCATCGATGAACTCAAAAACTACTGCACTATCGGGCATAGATTTAATCTCAATCGACGTTATGTTTTATACATAAACTGTAAAAACCTACATATAAATTGCTTTATCCGGGAATCAAATCCAGGATCTCTTGCGTCGTACAATGACTGAACTCGACCACAGAGGCGACAATTTAGAATATTTTTGTAAACATTTGCAAATGTCATAAAAAAGATGTGATCAGTATTAGCAGGCATGGGCAAGATCATTTAACATCATTTGTTATTGTCGATGAAAAAATTATCGATACAGCCCGACCACTAATGGCCGCAAACGAAACACTACAGGAAGCCCCTCCTGCCATTTGTCACCTTGACATTTGACATCACTCAAACAGGTACAATGCTTACCAGTTTGAAAGTGATTTTAAAAAATTTTATTAAACACACAGTTTGAGTAATATGTTATCTTCTTCGTCCTTATCCCAAATCTTTATCAGATGATATCGGTTAGCTAACTCATCTGGGAGATTTGACAAGGGCGCCAGTTTATACAGACTAATCTGATATTTCCAACCCCGAAGGGAAATTAATCCCAAATCCAGGTTTTCTCACTGTAAGAGCACAGAAAATGTACATGTTTAGAAAAACTCACTAATATATGGTGAAATTCGAACATAGACTATCGTAATGGATGTCTAAATCCCTTAACACTAGACCGCCAAGGTTCTATTATTATTATTTAATATTAATTATTATAGACATACTTTTTTTTTTATACCTATTCTTTTCTATTGTTTGAACTGTTTTTTTACAAATTTTCGTGTTTTGCTTACTTGCAATAATTATTTCTATTTCTGGTAAATATAGGTATGTTATATTTATGACAAAATTAGCTGACCCGGGAAACGTTTTGCAATATAAATTATTTAAGTGATGCACTTAGGAGCGTTATAAAACATATATTTTACAGATACCTATGTTTCTCAGTATACATATTAAGTTTCATAAAAATCGGTTGAGCCGTTCCGGGGAAGTATAGCAACTAACACTGACTCGAAGTATTTATTTAATCGGCAAAAAAATGTTACTTTATCCATACATATAAAATCCTGAGAGTTTTGTATACTATTGTCGTAACTAAACGTTTCTGAACGTTAATATCATGAGCGCTGACTGCGGTGTGCAAGGAGGTTAATTACTTTAAAAAAGAGTGACATATATTTTCATACAGTATTAGAAAAAACTAAGCATCAAAAACAGACCGTACGAAAAGTAGGTTATTACTTCAAATACTGTTATAAGACAATCCATATGTTATAAAACAATATGTTTATTTCTTTATTTTATATTGATTAATAATATGTAAAGATGTAGATGTACCCCCCTGCTATGCCTATGCTATATATTTTAGAAAGTAACACAACGTTTAAAAACTACCAACTAATTTTAAATCGTTTTAAGTATTTAAAGAATACTAATGAAAAACTGGAAATTCCAGAATTGACTTAATTTTGCGGGAATTTAGTCGCGAAGACATGAACAGCTGAACCAATTTAGCTAAAAATTGCTTAGAACCAGGAGAAGGGTAAAAAATAATATGTAACACATGAATTTTCTTAAGTTAGGTAAGAAAATTTACATATTATTCTACTGTTATTTTTAGTAAATATGACGATTTCTATTAAGTTAAAAAAAATATTTACTATTATTATTATATTAATGTGAGAGTCAGTTTATACATAACAATAGAAAGATATTTTGCTGGGTAAAAAATATCTAAACATTATTTATATTTTTAAATTATGCTTACATTTGAGATTTGCATTGAGTCACCTTCAATTTGTCGTATTATTTAATTATAATCAAAGAGGTATTCACAAAAATTAAAACTAATTGTTTTGATACGTACTTAATTATATTAAAAACGAATTTAAATTTTTAAATACATCTCAAATATTTTCGTGGAAATAATTATACTCACAACAAAAAATGATCCCCTGTGGTCGAGCGCAGTCGGTGTCCGAGTCTGACGCACGATATAGGGTTCTATTCCCAGATCTGAAAAACATGACTTGGTCTGTGATTGGATATGTGCCCGATATGGCGATGGACTGCCTGTCTCATCAAGGGACTAAATATCGTCGGCTAATCGTAGGTGCATAAGTATGTATCTCTACCTACGCCTCCGGAGATAGGGGTGTGAATTTATTTATTGTATTATAAAAAAATGCTCAGCTGAGAATCAGATTATGTTTAGACAATACATCCAAGTGTTGTGTTAGATGAAACTTTTTTTATGAGATAAGTCAGCGAACAAGCAAACGGGTTACTTGAAGAGACAACCGTGGCCTAAAGACACCATAGATGTTGTAGGTGCGGCGCTATCCTCTGGTCGTGTTGTTATGTGCAAGTCTACCTATTTTCCTCCGGAGCGGAACATGACAATGTTACTATGGTGGCAGGAATAGATAAGGTGATGGATTCCTATACGAGCTCCCTGATAAGGACGCAAATGGTCTATTCAACACGAGAGAACTGGACCATCATGGGGAAAATCTTATCAATACTTTACATTTTCTTCAAAATCAATTGTATTCCTATTCTAATCGAAATTGCCAGACAGAATAGGCATATCACCTTTTTAATGTTTACAATTATATAGAAAATGTGATGCTTAAAATTATTATAGTTTATCAGAGACTTTTATATAAGGTATTTTTGATTCGTTGATGTAATGATTACTCGTTACGTAACATTCTTGCAATTTTTAACAATTTTTGTATTTTCTTACTTAATCACTTAATTCGTCAACTAGGTAGTATAACTCATTATTGCATTTCATTATTTTTTATAGTAATCAATCGTTTTAGCCTATCACCAAACTTTTATTGAAACAAAAATAATAATAGATTTTTATTTCTTTACAAAATCGGCCATATAATTAGATGATATCACTAGTTACTTATAATTTTCCAGTAGGAAATATATAGTGTTTTTGACAAATATCTACTTGCAGATCTTGTTACTTCAACTATTATTTTTTTAATTAATTTTTATTTAGATAAATAGCGACTCTATCGTAATTTTACAACGACTATTTACTCGGATACGATAGTAATAATATTAAAAATATTTGATTTAAACAATTTTATCTTCGTAATTATAAATAATAAATTATAGCTATTGTTTACAATCGATAGTCTATTTTATACCTTTTTCTATCGACAAAATCTATAATCTAACATCACCATCACTATTTGACTATTTCTTTTCCAGTAGCAAGTAGTGTCTTTTTGATATATATCCTCGAAGATTGTCTGTTCTCGTGATAATTCCTCGTAGAACTTGATGGTTTTTGTACAAACAACTTAGTACTTTAAACGAAGGACATAAGAGTTTAAAATCGTGTATTTTAACTAGGAGAGATCGAAACCCAGCATAAGTTTATTTATGAGCGTTCACAGAAGGTGTTTTATAGTTGTTTGATAAACTACCATCGTGATTATTTAACCTCACTTTTTGACAGATAGTGTCTATTTTACGCCTGGTTTTATGCCTATAAATAAAATCAGGATACGCGCACATAAGATGGCAAAATTCGCAACGAATTTCAATTTGATTATCTGTTAGTTAAATTCTGTCGTCTTTCTCCATAATTTATAGTCCAGTAGTATTTAGCTCTTGTGTAATATTATATCTAATTGTCATGTATTAATATTTGTTAACATATCGTATATCTTTATATCTTTTAATAGTATGTACTACTATTAAAAGTAACTAATCCAAAAGGATAATTTTCTAAGCGATGTTTTACATTAACCGTTATATCAACAATTATTTTTCATAGAAGCTATTAAAAACCGAAAAAAGCTACATGCTTTGAAAAAACAAAAGGCAGAGTAAAAAATCTCCAATAAAATGTTGTGAAGATATCAAATATAAGACCCAGATTTATCAAAGCCAAATTTAACTCAGCTAAGAAATGGTAGTTAGTTTAATATAAAAACATGCCCTAGGTGTTATTTGGGTAGAGTAAAACATGAATCGTGAAGAAATATGGATTCGACCTAATCTAGAATGGGGCCTGTTCCTTTATCAGTTGCAGGTTGCAGAGGACAGATGGCAGTCGCTCTATATAAAAGCTCCTAGATTAGGTTGCCGCCGAAGAGTTACCGATTTACATATACCCATTTTTGTCAACACTATGTGCTATAACTCGAAAAGTTTGCTAAAATCCACATTTTTCGTTTGCAGGTAAAAAATGGCGTTCTCTTACACCACAAGATCGTCGGCCATTTGTTGAAGAAGCAGAACGACTGCGTGTCATCCACATGACTGAACATCCAAACTATAAATATCGACCTCGACGGCGAAAACAAAATAAGGCTAGACCCAACCAGCCGTCAGCGCCATCAAGTGCCCCACCGGCAGCTTCAGCTGCTTTAGGATCTCCATATGCATCCACAACTGATTCTCCCGACACAAGATACTCTCATAACCCAGGTGCAGGTTTCTCCCCATACAGAACGTCACCTCTTGCATCTGATTCATTCCAATCAAGTCAGTTCAATGGTCATGTACAGACCCCTGAATCCTCTCCTGCAAGGTCTCCCGAACCTCAAGGAAGGAGAAGTGCACCTGCAGAAGCGCCGCTACCTACACCGGATGCGTCACCTGTAGAAAATGAAAAAGAAAACTTTCAATATGAGGAAAGACGAAGAGCTATTAACGCGTCATCATTAAATGATTCATACTCGTACAAAACATTTAGAACCCCTGGATCTTACTCACCTGCCCCAGTAGCAGCAATGGGTATGGCTAATGGAATGTACGTGATGTGTACTCAAAGGACATTAGCCGAACAACCTCCTATAGTGACAGGAACATTCTTTCCGCCAGTTGCAACGTCTCAAGACCAACAAACATTAGGAAACACTGCCCCAAGAGTATCCTCTGCTTCCAGTGGACCTTTAACAACTGAATATAATATTCAATACCATCCCTACGAACAATATGAACCCATATACAAAACTGAAGATACATATGTCTCACATTACGCTGAGCAACCAAAAACCGAATATGATCCTAATGGCCAGTACTTTTCAGAAGAACAAGCGAATAATCAAGCAGAAAGTGAACAAAACTTTATGGCCCAACGTCAGGAAATTAGGGCTGGTTCTCCAGAATCTGATGTGGATGCACGAGAGTTTGATAAGTACTTAGAATATGGAGTAGAAGGAACAATGGATCAATATAGATACGAGCAACAACAGCAATATAGGGGTCCATATTGTACTGAACCTGCACCAGGGCAGGAGTATTGTTCAGAGAGGATGTATCCTTCTCCTTATGCATCTGTGATTGCAGGAGCACCAGCAACTCCACAGTACGCGCCAGCACCAGCCGGTGCAGAAGTGAGACCAGATGACGAATTCAGTGTCATTCTTGCGGGCGTAAGACAAACTTGCTATAGCAACTAAACATCTCAGTGTGGACACAAAAATATACCCCAAAGATGATATCAACAATCATTGTTTAATCTTATTGTTGTTACCTATTACCTAGGATTTCATTTGGGATTTATTTATTTAAATATTGTCATTGGACATAAAGTATATGCATATATTTTTTTTGTAAATATATTATTTGAACTTTTATTCATTACGAATAAATTACAGTTCGATCGAAACCTGAAAATACTAGTTAATTCTAAATATTATTCTCGTTTTGAAATTAGTCTAATCGCAATACGAAATTTATTGTGTGCAGATTTGTTCCGATAACAGTGAAATAATAATCTTATTTATTTCCATGTAACTGAGTTTAAAGTCATATGTAAATAAGTAAGTAAAATAATAATGTATGTGATATGGGTTACTCTTTAAAGAAATTATAATTACGACATTGTATTAAAAAATAAAACAAATGTTATTATATAAAAAATCGAATCAAAAGATTTTTTCAACGCCATATTCCAAAATCTTTACCGATTACACTAGAAAAATATAAGTACAAACATTTCTCTAGTGTAATCGGTAAATTACACTAGAGAAATAATAATTATTATGTTTATACAAAAAAAAATAATTTATAAAATTGTACACAAATATAAATATTTTATGTTGTAATTTCATAAAACTTACTTATTTTGTTTTTTATAAACATTTGTGACTGGAGTTGAAAAATAAACTGAAATAATTTGTACTACAGAATTCAACCCTATCCATAATGCTATTTCCTGCAAAAAAATCAAATTTCCATAAGCTTATGACGAATGTGATTTACTTAAAATATTTTTATACTTTTTAAGACATGAATTTCATGGATTTTTCAATGAAATGTTCTTTTTTTGAATTTTACTGAATGTAAAGGTTTTAAATATCAAATACTTTAGAACAGAAGACATTATAACTTAAAAAAATAAATATTAAGTACACATCAGGTGTAGTTTGAAATCCCATTAAAAATTCAACTGTTCTAAGCCGCGTTCCTGCTATTAGCACTATGTGTGACTACCTTTATCTTCGCAATTTTATTAATTTAAATATAATGCCAGTCCTAGACTCGTGCTATGTTCACTCTTTTGATGCATTTTTTTTTAATTTAAATAATGTTAATACAAGATGTCCATCTAAAGTGACCTTTTATGCATTATCCAAGGAATTAGCACATGTTCCGACCCTTTCGGGATTTGAACTCGAAATTGATGAACAAGTACGACATGAACACTAACTAATCGACCAACAAATTCGCGAGATATTCATAATCCAAATATTTCTCGTTATTTTAATAATGATTAAATACGCCCACTCTATGGACATGTATTTTTTATGAAATCTGAATCTGTTAAAAATTTTAACTTTCTAGCTCTCATAGTTTATCAAATACGGCCTGAGAGACAGACAAACGGTCACCGGATTCTTAGTAATAGGGTTCCGTATTTACCCCTTAGGTGCGGAACTAAAAAAGTTACAGCTAGAGTCTGGGACGGCTATAAGGTTGTGAATGTTGTTTATATACATTGTTAATATTGGTGCTATGTTTGAGGGTCCTATGATATATTGAAAATTCAATAGGAATATTTTCCTATATAAAAGATTATTTATTTGTAACTAATTTGTATATTTTTAGCAAGAAAACTATAATAGATCTTCCATTAAGTCTGTAGATACAGAAAATAAGCAATATTTTCTATTTTTATAATATTAATCGTAATATGTATAAATCGTAAGGATATTAATAAAATATCTCATAGTTATAATTTAGTTTATTAAAAATTATAATATAATGTTTAGTTAATTGTAATTTTAGATTAATTTTCACTCGCATTGCGTTAAGTTCTTCCCAATTGTAAGAAAGTTTAAATATTAAAGTTATATTCTTTATGTGTTTATTATTATTTTCTAATATTGCACCCTTGGTAATATAAGGGACCAAGTCAAACTTTTTGTTTACTATGATTTTAGGCAAAAAGTTATATTCTCTACGAAATACGGAAAGAAAAAAAAAGAAAAAAATATGTTAAATCATAACTTAAATAATAAGCATCCAGAGTTTATAAACGTCACTCACCAAGAAATTACTTTTCTGGATTGTGTCCTTATATTACTGAGGCTGCTATGTACTCACGGTAGTAGGGGAGCCCAAAAGGGGATTTTTGATGGGATAAGAGAGCGAACTAGTACACGGCTCTCCTAATGGTAAGAGACAACCGTGGCCTATAGACACCATAGATGATGAAGGTAAGTCGCTGTCCTGTGGTAGAGCTGTTAGACCTTATGTGCAAGTCTACCTGCTAACCAGGATAGGTTAGCCGGTAGACTTGATCACTACTCGGACGAGTAGCTGCACAGCACTCTACCACCAGTGGTCACGTTGGAAGTGATCCAGTGAACCTATGCTCAACACTTACGAGCTGCCTGTTAAAGAGGCAGGTATTATTCTATACAGGGCACCTAAACCAACACTGGACGAATACCACATTAAAATCTACATATCTAGTTTTCCACAAGTTCTATTCGGGTAAATACTTAATCTGGAACACAAAAATGATGCAACAGTAGGATAATGACGGCATTTTGTGAAAAAACTGTTCCTGGAGGCCCTACAGCAACAAGAAAAATAAAATGAATTATGTCAAATACAATTTTATTTTAAAAAAATGTGATGTACTAACCAAAAAGCTCGGTCATCCAGGGACTAATATTAAAGTGAGCACGAGTAAAAAAACAGTACAAAAAGCGAATTTATCTCTAACAAGAGATATCTTGCAGCTAACCTAGAATACGAAACACACATAAACAAAAAAGAAAAAGGTAGACTGTGTACAAACAAAAAAAAAGAATTTACATTATCAATTAACAAATAATTTAAAACTGTGTTAAAAATACTAAGTCGACGAATTTTATCTCTATAACAACATAGTGCTTTAGCTGGCAGAATTGATAGCGAAGGCCACTAGCGTGAGTAAGTAAGAAGAAAGTCACTATCGTAACGAAGTAAGTATATATAGTTTACGCACAAAATGCTGAAAATAATGGGCCAATACTGCTGCACACGGACAAATTAAATTAATTTATTATTTAAAATTACAATTTCTCTAATTATTTCTTTAAAAAAAAGAAAAGTACATGCGGCTGCGATAAAATGTTTCTCTTGTAGCTGTTTATAAAGGTTAGTTCGGTATTTTGGACATATTAGTAATTGTCTACAAAACCACAATTCCAATTTCGACCACAAGCCGACGATATTTAGTTACAGAATGTGCCATATCTGAAATCAATTCATTCTTAAGCACCGTTATGTATTTCAAAAAAACTGAAAAAACCTATAAGAACAAGTTGCCCCACCCGGGAATCGAACCGGGGTCCCGGGTGCGTCAAAGTCGGACACCGAGTACGCTCTATCACAGAGGTGATTATTGACGCTATCAATTGCTAAGATATTTTGCGTTAGGTTATAAAAAAGTATTATTTTTATAGTTATAAAAAGTACCTTCACACCTTTCCCTGAAGGGGTAGGCAGATATGTGCTAGTATATCCATGACTCACAAGTCCAGTAGATATACTAGGACCACGATTAGCCAAGGTACTAGGACCCCTGATATGATAGGGTTACGTATATACCCTTTGGATATGGAGCGCTAAACAATATAACGCAATTATCAATTAATTGTAATACAGTTACATTTTGACGCCCCCAAAATATATAAGTCCAAAAAAGATAAAATAAAATGTAATTGCTCGAGGATCGATGCCAAATATAAAAAACCAGCCAAGTGGGTTCCGTACCCTTATCTGTAAAAACGGCAAAAAATCACGTCTATTATATGGGAGCATCATTTATACATTTATATTGGGGGAGAATTGTTGTAACTTTTAATTATCAACGCTTACCTTTTTTATTAAATAACACGTTGATCATTGTTGTTATAAATTGCAGACATGTTTTAAGGGACAATAACAGTTTTAGAAAAAAAGTCGCATCTATTACCCGACTAATGAGACCCTATTTAACGCTCATATGGGAAATGGGAACTATTATATTACTAAACATGTTATATACATAAAAACCTTCCTCTTGAATCACTCTATCTATTTAAGAAAACCGCATCCAAATCCGTTGCGTAGTTTTAAAGATTTAAGCATACATAGGGATATAGGGACAGAGAAAGCGACTTTGTTCTATACTATGTAGTGATTTTGTTAGTTTGTTGTTACAGCGAGAACCGAAATAAATCATCTGTGATAATTTCGACTGTCCAGCTATCATTTCATTAGATACAGCATCGTGATAGACATACGAACAGCGGAGTTTTAGTAATATGATTACCCTTTGGGTACGGAATCCTAAATTGATTATCCAAAAATAATAAGTAATATTATAACGTATTAATCCCTGGACGCCTAACGCCATACCTCACACGCACTTGGCCAAATAAATTGCAAAACAGTACTATTGCGATGTGACGCCCCCAGAACGTATAAGTCCAAATAAGATTAAAATTACTAAATAATTTGCTTGGCTGCCGGCTTAAAGCATGTCTTAATATAGAGCTCGCGCGGCATTTAAAAACTAAGTGAGTTGCGTTTTAAAGAGACGGATTTGTCGATATTTTTAAGACCAAGTATAATTATTGAGTTTAGAATTCGAAAAACTTATATACAAATTTATAAATCAGATAACAATTGTATTGGCAAATAAAGGCATACCTATGCTGTAATTTTATAAAAGAGATCAAAATTATTAAGATGTTTCTAATGGTTATAATGGTTAAACCATAAAAAAATGAGGAGCACTAGAGCAGTTTCATTTTACTTGGCATTTTATTTTGCTGTTAAAAAAGTGATCTAGAAAAACAGTTTTGATAAAAAGTTTTTTATAACAGCAATATTATTATTATATACGTAATGAATGTATGAGTTTTAATAAGGGAAGACTCGTAATTTATCTGTTATTTTAGTACTTAGTTTAAATTATGAACTAAAGTTAATCAACATGGTAGCAGGCTCTAATAATCCCTTACGACAAAGATTAAGAGAAATTGAAAATTTAATGAAT